>OY725489.1:4353484-4635101 GCA_963281255.1 Aphrocallistes beatrix
GTAACCGCTTAAAAGAGCTTGAGTCTCCATCGCCTACATATGTAGTATAAGCAAGAGAATGTTTGGTGACAGATCTAGCCCTAATTTCAAGTGAATCTGAAGATTTTCCTTGGCTAGTCCCGGAATAATTTGCCGGAAACTAGCCGGAATGTTTCTTCCAGTATTCGCAATAATAATCTGGATTGTCTTTCTTCCTCTCTTCAGTCCATTTGAGACATTTCCTGCACACGGGTTCATAGAGGACGTAGTCCATACGTAGGTCATCCTCAAAGTTTCCGGATTAGGTACTTTATAGTACTCCCATAATGTTAATGTTAACATATAATACTTTATAGTAAAGAATGAGCTTAAGTTTCAAATTCTATTAGAATCGCACTGTTTGATCACATTTTATACGCATTTTAATAACTCGCACTTTCAATTTTGAGATTTTATTATTAACAAGCGCGCTTCACTTGAATGCACAGCGCGGCTGGCGGACACTTTGTGTCCGCCAGAGGCTCCCTTCGGTCGCCTGGTGTCACATTGGTTAGCTATAAGTGAGCTAACGTTCTAAATACGCCTGTACTACTGCTATAATCCATATCGCACGAAAAATCACCAAATTTATCAATTTTTAAAATTTTGATTAGTAATGATGACGTCATAACAAAGTGATGAGTAGTCATTTTTGGAAGATAGTTGCATCATATGTGAGGTATGTTATTATACAGATTCTATTAAAATTTCAGCTACTATCTCCAACAATAGCTGAGTTATGCTCGAATAACTGTATTGCTTAACTTTTAAAAATGTGACAATGACGTCATAATTCCATGATGAGTAGACATTTTGCTCTGAGCTTAGAAATTAGTGGAGCCATAGCCAAAAGACTTCGACAAGCCAAAAATCAGCTTTCTACGCCCGGCAGTTTCTTCAATCAATTCGATACAGATATCCTTACTATTAAAACTCGATTATTGTTTGTTTGTTTGCGTATATATATATATATCTGTAAGGAAATGATTGAAGAAACTGCCAAGCCCAGAAAGCTGATTTTTAGCACGTTGGAGTCTTTTGGCTATGGCTCCAGTAAGTTCTGAGCTCAGAGGAAAATGTCGACTCATCATGGAATTATGACGTCATTGTCACATTTTTAAAGGTTAAGCAACAGAGTTATTCAAGCATAACTCAGCCATTATAGGAAATAGAAGGCTGAAATTTTAATAGAACCTATATACTAACATATCTCAAATATGCTACAACTATAATTAAAAATGATGACTCATCACTTTGCTATGACGTCATCATTACTCGTCAAAATTTTGAAAAACGTTAAATTTGGTGATTTTTCGTGCGATATAGATTAAAACAGTAGCACAGACGTATTTAGAGATGCTATCTCCCTTATAATTAACCAATGTGACCCTAGGCGCCCGAAGGGAGCCTCCGGCGGACACTAAGTGTCCGCCAGCCGCGCAGCGCAAGCAAGCGAAGCGCGCTTGTATATGTATATAACCTTACTATTAAAACTCGATTAATGTATATTTATTTATATACAAGAGCGCTTCGCTTGCATGCGCTGCGCTGCTGGCGGACACTTTGTGTCCGTCGGAGACTCCCTTCGGTCGCCTGGAGGTGACTTTGGTTAATTATAAGGGAGATATCATCTCTAAATATGTCCATCTTAGATTTAAAATCGATATCACTCGAAAACACCAAACTTGTCAATTTTTAAAATTTTGATGCGTAACGATGACGTCATAAAAAAGTGATGAGTCATCATTTTTGATGATAGTTGCATCATATGCGAGGTATGTTAGTACACATATTCTATTAAAATTTCAGCCTTCTATCTCCTATAATGGCTGAGTTATGCTTGAATAACTCTGTTGCTTAACTTTTAAAAATGTGACAATGACGTCATAATTCCATGATGAGTCGACATTTTGCTCTGAACTCAGAACTTACTGGAGCCATAGCCAAAAGACTCCCACATGCAAAAAATCAGCTTTCTGCGCCTGGCAGTTTCTCCAATCAGTTCGTTACAGAGATATATATCCTTACTATTAAAACTCGATTAATGTGTATATGTTACGACAAATTTGCGAAATCAACAATTATGCATAATTCTCGACAATTTTGCAAAATTGTTGATTTCGCAACAATTATGCATAATTGTTCATTTCTCAACAATTATACATAATTGTTCATCTAATGCGACAATTATGCAAAATTGTTCATCTAATGCGACAATTGTGCATATTTTTACAATTTCGTAGATATTTACTGCACTTTTCGAGCCATTCGTTTTAATTTATTATGCCATCCCTTAGTTTATTATTAGTTCTAGGACAGTGTGTGTGTTCGTCGAATACATTCCACAAAATGAGTGAAAACTGCCCTACCAACCAAGTCTCTTCAAATTATTTTATAAATCCTTATAGGAAGATTCAGGTCTAAATGCTATGATTAAAATTCATTTAGATCCAAAACTTCTGGGTGTAGATGTTACCAGTAATATCGAAAATCAGCAGAATGTTTATTCTGAGTTTCTCATTGACTATCTAATTAGAATTCTAATTAGATATACTACATGTTTAGCTTATCAAATTTTTTGATAAAATACATACATCCTCAATTGGAGAAATCGGGTTAACTGTGAAAAAATGGTCCCACGGACCAATATTCCATGGAAAATTTGTCTATGCAGGATGAAAACATTCAGCATAGGACCTTGTCGCATTTAGATGAACAATTATGCATAATTGTTGATTTCGCAAATTTGTCCTAACATATATATATATATGTAACGAATTGATTGAAGAAACTGCTCGGCGCAGAAAGCTGATTTTTTGGTATGTGGGAGTATTTTGGCTATGGCTCCAGTAAGTTCTGAGTTCAGATCAAAATGTCGACTCATCATGGAATTATGACGTCATTGTCACATTTTTAAAAGTTAAGCAACAGCGTTATTCCAGCATAACTCAATCATTATAGGAAATAGAAGACTGAAATTTTAATAGAATCTGTATACTAACATGCCTCACATATGATGTAACTATCACCAAAAAACGATGACTCATCACTTTGTTATGACGTCATCATTACTCATCAAAATTTTAAAAATTGACAAATTTGGTGATTTTTCGAGTGATATCGATTTTAAAACTAAGATGCACATATTTAGAGATGATTTGTCACCTTGAGGCGACTGAAGGGAGCCTCAGGCGGACACAAAGTGTCCGCCATCCGCACAGCACAAGCAAGCGAAGCACGCTTGTATAAATAAATAAATATCATTAATCGAGTTTTAATAGTAAGGATTTCTTAATGGAACTAACTCGCGAACATTTCAGAGCAATGATATATTATGATTTTAAAGATGGTTTAAGCTAGCAAAACTGCTTCGAAAGGCTCAAAATATTTTTTGATGATAATGCACCTTCAAGAGCAACTGTCTATGAATGGTATGCTAGCGGGAGGCCTTTAACGACGACTTTGCCTGAAAAAGTTGATAAAGTACGTCTGATGTTTGTGGAAAATCCAAGGGTTACAATTGAGGACATAGAAGGGTATATCGGCATTGGATCGGCAGCTGTACAATCAATTATTCACGAACATTTGGGTCTAAGAACATTAACTTCGCGTTGGGTCCCACATTTTCTAACAGATATTCAAAAAAAAGCTCGAGTGGATTGGTGCAACTTCATGCTCAGGAAATTCAACGGAGGTGGTTCAAAGCGAGTTTGGAATATAATAACTGCTGATGAAAGCTGGATATACAATTACGATCCCGAATCTAAGAGGCAATCGATGGTATGGTGTGCACAAGATGACGCACCCCCCCCCCACCAAGATTCGGCGGTCTAGGAGTGCTGGTAAGAAGATGGTTGCGTCATTTTTAACAAAAGTGGTCATATAAAGACTGTTCCACTTGATGATCGCAAGACTGTAAACGCGCAATGGTTTTGCGAGGTTTGAATTCCTGGCGTGCTCCAAGCATTGCGTGAACGACGTCCAAAGTGTGGAACTTGGGGACTACTCTGGCATCATGATAATACACCAGCCCACACAGCCGTCCGAACTTTGGACTTTCTGGAGGCGGAAGGGGTTCAATACTGCCTCACCCTCCATATTCCCCTGATTTGGCCCCCTGTGAGTACTTTTTGTTTCCAAAAGTCAAGTCTATGTTAAAAGGAAGACGATTTTCTTGCGACGAAGAGGCCGTCGACGCCTATTTTGAAGCGGTCTCGACCATCGACAAGGAAGAGTGGGGTGAAGTATTTAAAAAATGGTTTGAGAGAATGCAAAAGTGTATTGATTGCGATGGAATATACTTTGAAAAGTAGAATAACTTAATTAGACATATAGCTATTCATAGCCTACTATATATAAGGCTTAAGAGTAACTTAACCAGGGATGCGGATAGAAGATGGATGAAGAAATACATGAGCTGCCTTAAATCATTAACAAAGCTCAATAGAGCTTAATAATGTATTACCAGCATATATAAATATGGTGTCAATGCACCCATATCCGTTGTTAAAATTTAGATTAGACATCAAATGATTCCGCAACAGGTTATATTTGGGTCAAATTTAGTGATTTTCAAAGGCCGTTTAAGGGCACTTCTAAGTGTTTTTATTACAAGATTTTTCGCATAGAACTGAGAAGTGAATGTGTTAATACGAAAAATTTGGAATTTTTTCATGGAATGTTCCTACATTCCAGTGTTGCTATGAAAACGTGTTTTGGTCAGTTGGGGCTATATCTTAAAAACAGCGATAGCTAGACATTCAAATATAATCCCATTTGATTGCAAATAGGCTACTTCCTATTTAGCTATAATACAATTTCTGTGTCTAAATTCAATGGTTTACGAGAGATTCGACAAATTACTAAATGTGACCAATATGATAAATTGTCTAATACCTCGTAAATTATCGAATTAAGACATAGAAATTGTATTACAGCTTAATAGGAAGTAGCCTATTCGCTATCAAATAGGATTAAATTTGAATATCTAGCTATCGCTGTTTTCAAGATATAGCCCCAACTGACCAAAACACGTTTCCATAGCAACACTGGAATGTAAGAACATTCCATGAGAAAATTC
This sequence comes from Aphrocallistes beatrix, assembly GCA_963281255.1. Taxonomy (NCBI): domain Eukaryota; kingdom Metazoa; phylum Porifera; class Hexactinellida; order Sceptrulophora; family Aphrocallistidae; genus Aphrocallistes; species Aphrocallistes beatrix. The sequence goes on from OY725489.1 coordinate 4,358,583, forward strand.
CAAATTTTTCGTATTAACACATTCACTTCTCAGGTCTATGCGAAAAACTTTATAATAAAAACACTTAGAAGTGCCCTTAAACAACCTCTGAAAATCACTAAATTTGACACAAATATAGCCTGTTGCGGAATCATTTGATGACTAATCTAAATTTTAACAACGGATATGGGTGCTTTGACACCATATTTATATATGCTGGTAATACAATTCTAAGCTCTATTGTGCTTTGTTAATGATTTAAGGCAGCTCATGTATTTCTTCATCCATCTTCTACTGCATCCCTAGTGCCAAATTCGCAAATTACTCTGAGGCCTTATTATAGTAGGCTATGAGCTATCTTATCTTTCATAAATCCGGAAACTTTTGGCATGGCCCTTGTATACCTCAATTGCAGCCGCGAACCCTTGATTCGAATAATGGCCTCTTTGATACCAAAAACCGTCGTAACTTACGGTACAACTCTTACAGTCTGGGATATTTGACGTGTCGGCTGTGTCGCGTTCAAGTTTTGCTGACATAGACATGGATTGCTGACAGATTGTATTTGCTGATTCGACCAATTTCAAGAGGGAAACTTTGTCCATGCGCTTCCAGGTATTCTGTATCCCAAGGAGATTGCACGAGAGTAAGAAATCATTCCAACTGAGAGAGGTGCAGTGCATTGCTAATAAAGCCCTCACGTTCACTTCCGACCTTTTCCGGGATAGCATTTGAGGGTCATTCACGGCTTCCGTGGGTTGCATGCCAATAGGCAGAGAAGTTGGGAGTTCGGCAATCACAAGATAGCAATAGCTACACTTTAATAATAAATATGACTGTAAGCCATCTCGAAAGGCGTATTGGTATCGTTTGAGTGAACCTGTGCATTTTGGTTCTGTGCATCTTAAAAGTGAAAATACCATGCTAAGGAAGTCCATGTCGATAATTTGTGATCCATCGGGAATTAATAGATTACAGAATGAGTGAGTTTCCTTTTTACGCAATATGATGCTCATGAATTTAGTTGGATGAGGGATCTTAACTTGTTTAAATAGTTCGGATGTCCGTTTCGATGGTAGTCTCTTTGCAGGTAATGGTGTGGAGTTATCCGAACCCTCGTAAGTCAGTGAAGACAAGGCAAATTGTGAGAAAGTAGATCTGAGCTCAGTAGGAGAGATTGAAGAAGGGATAACATCAATTGGAGCATTTGGAACTTTGAATACGCGATCATATTTATTGACTGTTAGGCACAAGCCAGAGTCACTTGATTCTATACTAGAAGCAAAGTGAGATGGAATTCTGACCAAAGGGACGTCGGCGCTTCTAAATGTTGGAACAGTTTCTCGCTCCGAAGAAGACATTTCTTGTTCCGAAGAAGTCATTTTATTTTTGTGTTTCTATATATTTATCAATAAATTTCAATATTCGTTTCCCTATTTATACCAACTGTATTTCCTTAAACACATCTGATGTTCTTTATAATGTCTAATTTTAGACTCTATTTAGTCCAGAAGGAATTGTATTCTTTCACCATGTTTCGATTTGAAATAAAGAAATTAAGTATGCAATATTGTTTATTTTTAGACTCTCGTTTCCATTTACAGGGTGTCCCATAAGTATTGGCCGGTAGTAGAAGTTGCTAAAATTTTTTTTAAGCAAATAATACAGGGTGTAACAAAAGTATTGGCCGGTTACGATTCTTATTAGTATTCAGTATTTACAAGTAACTATAGCATCCAGTATAACTACTACACCATAGTTAGCAACCATATATGTAAGTTATTAATACTGTAGGCATATTGTCTGTTTATCACACTTCTTTGCGATTTTACCTCATTTTTCTTAAGAATACCGCCCTCGAAAAACATCACCTGACATTAAAAAAAAATTTTTATTGTTAATTCCATCGGATTATTGAGTAGTCTACCATCTAATCGTACTTGTTGGGTGGTATTTATTTTGGTTTTTATGAACTGAGCATCTAAAGCTCAGTCGTACTAATAAACGGAAAGTTATTCGCGGTTTTGCAGCGCATTCATCAATTATTTTCTAGCTTATCTGATATTTTTTCAAATATATGAACCTCAAAATGGTTTTAGCCCTTTAAATATTTTAAAACAGATGAATTTAGAAAAAGAGGCACTTAAAATCCGATCAAAAATATCTTTATGAGGGACTTCAGTTCTAAAATGCTCGGGAAATGGCCGTTGTGATATTAGCTATTGTGTATAGAAAAGAATTCAGAACATTTTAGAAAAGAATTTGTTCAGATCCGACCATTAGTTCGTAAGTTATAGTATATTATAGGTAAAGTTCGGACATCAAACTTCTCTATGGCCCCGAAAATGCTCGATGTCAATGCTTAAAAACTATTGAAGATATATAATATATTATAATCTTAAATGAAAGGATATATATGATAATATATAGGTTCCTCAAACATCTCTTTGTCAAAAAGTAAATATTTCTTGAATTATCATCGATTTTATTGTAATAAAAATTCTATGGAGAACTTTGAATAGATAAAATGGTGAATCTTGTCATGAATAAAGTTCCTAAAAGTAGCTATTATACTCAAAAAACATTTCAAAAGTCACCAGCAATGTGTGCAGAAATTTTGAAGCACTCAACATGATTATTTTGGAAGTTCAGAGCACTTATCTCCAAAATTCGGTCAAAGCCCCCCATTTATGGTCCAAAAACAGATTCCTCCATTATTCGAGAAATATACACCCAAATTCTTAGCTCTCAATTCCTATTATACGTTTCATGACGGTATATTTCTAATTCTTTAATCATTATTGTACTACATCGTATGGAATGCTAAGTATTAAATTTTTATCACGTGATTACGTAGCATTTTTCGAAAATCATAACTTTAAAACTAAAAGTCGTAGACTCTCGCTCTAACTTCTTAATATACTTTTTAGAAGTTCGTTATTCATTCTAAACCGATGGATTATATTTTACAGTGCTAGGAGAATGAATTATATTTCTCAATTGGTTCAAAATATTCGGGGTTAGAGGCCTCAAGGTCATTTGTGAATATTCAGTATAATTTTGCTATTTTCACCAAAATCTGTGGGAATATATCTAATTCATCAGTATAAATGAGATTAAATGCCCATGGATGCTTATATTTATCGTTATTAGCTCATTTAAATCGTTATTAACATTAAAACTTCAAATCCCTATATCTCGGGACTTTAAAATTACAAAATTTACCGTCTTTCAAAAATTTTAACTCAAAATTGCATTGAGATAGAGGTTTGAAAATTTCAGTTGTTCCATATCATTAGGCGATGAGTGTAGGACCACTCGATTTTCGATATCTTATAAATTTGTGATTTTATTGCTGATTTCCAAAGAAAATCGGGCTTTTTTCGCCGTTTTTTGGTAATTTTTTTCAAAACCCTATAAAATTAACAATTTTGGTTATTTTAACTTTCTCTGGTCCTATGCGATAGCGAATTTGATAGACTATATATGAATAAATTTTTGAAGCATTTGATCCAAACATGTGTTTCAAAAATATCACAGAGTGGAAGAGGACTTACCATTAAGATGTGCTAGGGAAAAACGGAAAAAAACGACTTTGAGACGCTGTAACTCAAAAACTAGAAATGCGAACCAAAAACTGTTTGGCATGTCTCAATATTTTTAATTGCACTACCTGCCCATGCTTAACATCTTGTATATTTCTATTCTTGATATATGCTGTAAGCCAAACCTATGGATTTTTCACTGGCGGTATCCTTAACATCACTTTTTACTTACAAAATGAATGTCGGCGATCATGGGATTGAACTCCGTTCTAAAGCAATTGGAATGGTTGAAGGAAGTCTGACGCAAAAGCAAACTGCTGATAGGCTTGGGATTGGAGAAAGATCAGTAAGGAGATGGTGGAGCCTGCATAAATCTGGAGAAACTATGGCAACTAAGCTTCGTTCTGGGCGGCCAAAAATCTTAAACCGGGTTTCCCGGATTGTGATCAAGAAATCCTTGGGGAAGAGAAGGCAGTCAACCAGAAATTTGGCGAAAAGATTAACTATCAAAGGCAACCCCATCTCTCACATGACATTCCAACGTCACTAACCCAAAATCTTGATGCCAGAGCTTATAAACGCCCAAAATGGCCAAGAATAACGGATCGTATCCGAGAAAATCGTCTGACATTCGCTCGAAATCATGAGGATTGGTCTTCTGATGACTGGAAAAGGGTGTTCTGGTCTGATGAATCTCCCTTTGAGTTATTCCATTCGCCAAACCCGCCGAATGACAGAGTCTGGGCCATTGGATCTCAGAATATTGAGCCCGTGTATCAGGTGAAATTTCCGGCGAAAGTTATGGTCTGGGGAATGATGTCGCATAGGGCTCTGTCGCAACTGCATATTGTACCTCAAAAACAGACTAAATGGAGCCTACTACAGAGATAATATTTTGGAGAAAACCTGTTTAGATGCCATCAAGCGGACTAAAAGAAATAGGCCAGTTACTGAAAGGAAAATGTTGCTAAACATGTCCGATTTCATTTTCATGCAGGATGGCGCTACCGCCAATACAGCCAAAGCCTCTCAGGAATGGTGTTCAAAAAGGTTCCCTCGGTTTTGGAGGAAAGGAGAGTGGCCAGCGAACTCACCTGACCTGAATCCGATTGAAAATCTCTGGGTTTTTTGTCCGAACGACTTGATGAAATGGGTCAGATTTTGAGGCTTGATGATCTAATTTATAACCTCAAAAAAGCATGGACTGAGATCCAATCAAGCCTGCTTGAAAACTTAGTCAATAGTATGCCTAGTAGGATGAAATTAGTAATACAAAATAGTGGATAATATATTGGTAAATAATTAAAGACAGTACACACTGATTGAGTTATTGAAATATACCATAATACAACCGGCCAAGACTTTTGTTACACCCTACCCTGTATAAGTAAATTTTATTTTCCAATGTAATCCCCATCCTTTTCTATAACTAGTTTAACACGATTCGGCATGCTACAGATTAAATTTGCTAAAAAATCTGGAGGGATTGATCTCCATGCTTCTATAAGATTTTTTTCCAGGCCCTTTAGAGTATTTGAATCTCCCATTTCGCTGATCTTCTCTTTCATATATGCCCACACGTTTTCAATTGGGTTAAGGTCAGCCGAGTTACCTGGCCATTCCGCTTTACACCAGAAGTTTGGGAACTTCTTTGAACACCATTCTTGGGTCGAAATGGCGGTGTGAGCTGGCGCACCATCCTGCATAAAAAATAACTCGGACATGTTTGGTAGCATTGACCGCTCTAAAATTGAGCCTCTCTTCGTTTAAGTTTAATCGCATCCAAACAAGTTTTGACTAATATCGAGTCTCTATAATAAGCTCCATTAACCATCTGCCCTTTCGGTATTAAATGCAATTCCGACACTGCTTGAAAGGAAATCATCCCCCACACTTGAATTTTCTGTAGAAATTTAATACGGAGACATGGCTCAATGTTTCTTGAAGATTTTGACCAAACTCTGTTGTTCTGGCGATTTGGAAGAGAAAATAGTTCAAAGGAGGATTCGTCGCTCCACAGGACCTTTTTCCATTGCTCGATTGTCCATTTTTCTGTTTTACGGGCGAATTTTAGTCGATTTTCATTTTTTCCGTTAAGGTTGGTGTTTCCCATGCGAAACTTGTTTTTTATTATAAATGTGCTCAAATTGCTTTTTTATCATTTTTAGATCCTTATAGGGGTTCTAAAAATAATCCCGATATTTATAACTCCAGCCCCAATATTTCGCCACTTTGAGCCACTTGTATCACCTGGTGTCGCTCTAAAAACGACACATTTTAAATGCGAAATGTCCCACAGCTATAACTTCTTTCAACAGTGTCAGATCATCTTTTTAATGCTGAATTCATGCTCAGAACTAGATTTCCAGCAATTTGATATATATATTGGCCATATTTGGAAACATTTTGTTTGACCGTGCCTAGCAACGGCCAGGAATTTTTTAACATTCCTGGCCGTTACTAGGAAAAGGCAACCAAAAATATTTCCAAATATGGTCAATATATATATCAAATTGCTGGAAATTTAGTGCTGAGTACGAATTCAGTATTCAAATAACGACCTGGCATAGTCAAATAAAGTTATAGGTATGGGATTTCGGCGGAAACTGTCGGACATGGTCATTTTTGGGCCCCCAGTGATAACTGTCAACTTTTTCACACTTTTGAAGGTGACATGATGTTAAAATATTTGATATGTCATATTTTGAAGTTAAGTACTACTATAAGTTGTTGATTTAGGATGTTTTGATGTTATTTATTATCAGAATACAGTAAAAACTAATGGAAATCAAGCCTTTCTGAAGAAAATTGCTTTGAAGCCAGTTTTTAGCACTTAAAAAAATCAATTTACAATGGAGGAATCTCTAGTTACAAAGGTCGTAGAGTTAAAAACTCGACGGTTTTAGAAAGATCTCGTCACGTAGAACAAAATGATAGAGACAGATTTTTGATATTCTACTTTAGAAAAAAGTTAAAATATTTTTCCTTACGAAAATCTGCCTCTAAATTTGTATAAACGAAATTTGAAAGAAAAAATTATTTGGGTTAAAATTTAAAATTCTATTCCTATTATTTTCTTAATTTAACCATTTCGTGCAAGAATAATTGAGTAAAAGAGGCATAAGGCATTGAAGTTTCTTTGAATATCCTCTATAAATTAGGTCATTTGGGAAAAAAATAATTTTTCTCTTACTTCTTGGGCTCTCGAAAAGTGTATTTTTGCAGATAACTCATCGAGAATAGTTTCCACCAAAAATTTCAGGATAAAATAATGAAAACTTTTAAAGTTAGTTCTGGAAGGAAACACCAACCTTAATCGGGGCTTTTTGGTCTTTTGTAAGATTTTAGGCCAAGAGTACCCTTTAGATAACGGTATACTGTTGATTTTGAGATGGTTATTCCGCTATTGGATAATCTAGTAGCAATTCTCCGCGTTGATTGTCTCCTTTTCCCCACAGATTTCGAAATTCAATTTATTCAAATTAATTCAAATTAAGTATGCAATATTGTTTATTTTTAGATTCTCATTTCTATTTAGTCGAGAAGGAATTGGGAACGCGGAATTTGACCTAAAATCAAATCGGAATTTCACCCAAAGAAATTTAGGAAGTAGGAATATGACCTAAAATTGAAGTAGAGAGAAAGTTGGTATTTTAGGTTTGAAATAGTGTTCAATTGAGTGTGAAAGTGGCATTTTTATTCGTAAGAGGGGATACTGTGTTGCATTTTAGGTTTTATTCCTACTTAGTACGTTTCAGATAATTTTCCTACTTCCCGAATTTATTAAGGTCAATTCCTGCGTCCCAAGGAATTCCATTCTTACCATGTTTCGATTTGAAATAAAGAAATTAAGTATACAATATTGTTTATTTTTAGACACTCGTTTCCATTTAGTCCAAAAGAAATTCTATTTTGCCATGCTTATTTGAGAGAAATTAAGTATACAATATTATTTATTTTCAGACTCTCGTTTCTATTTAGTCGAGAAGGAATTATATTCCTTCCATGCTTTTTTGAGAGAAATTAAGTTACCTTTAATGGATAACACGAGGCACTCGTGAAACTAAACTCAATCGAAGAGTTAATAAAGCGGGATATCCGAATAAAAACGAGACAGTTGGCATGTATACTATGATTTCTTGTGAATTTAATTTATGGGCATTCGTATTCAAAAGGAATAAACATGTTTAATCAACCTAGAACTCTTAAATACGTTTATTTTCAAATGGAGTGCAGTTAAGGGCACTTCTAAGTGGTTGTTTTATTATAGTTTTTTTATATAGAACTGAGCTGTGAATAGGTTGATTCGAAAAGTGAATATTTTCATGGAATGTTACTACATTCCAGCGTTGCTATGGAAACGCATTTTGATCAGTTGAGGTCATGTCTTGCAAACCGCAATAACTATGCATTCAAAGTTGATCTTATTTGATGGCCAATAGACTATTTCCTATAAAGCCACAACATAATTACCACGTCTAGATTCAATGGTTTACGAGTTATTAGACAAATGATCACTTTGGTCACAATTGGTAATTTGTCTAATAACTCGTAAACCATTGAATCTAGACGTGGAAATTATGTTAAAGTCTTATATAAGAATAAAGTCTGTGGTTAACTATACAACAGACCATAGCCTCCTCTAATAATGCCTCACAGTAGACTGAAAATCATGGACTAGGGATGAAGTAGTAGCCGAATGGATTAATACACGATTGGCCTAAAATCGTTAACCATGCTGAATAGGCATTAAGAATGTATTACCAGCATATATAAACATGGTATCAAAGTACATATATCTGTTGGAAAAATTTCGATTAGTCATCATATCATTGCGTAACAGGTCATTCTAAAGACAATTTTAGCGATCTTCTAAGCTGTTTTAACCCTATTTCTAAATGATATTATGTGTGATTTTTGTGCTGAACCAAGATTAGTACGAGTTGATTTGAAAAATTTAGAATTTTTTATAAAATGTTGTTAAATTCCTACGTTGCTATGGTAAAGCATTTTGTTCAGAGCCATATCCTGCAAATTGTAAGAACTAGGTCTTCAAATCTGATCGTATTTGATAGGCAATGTCTGCTTCCTATCAGGTAATAATACAACTTGAACTTCTAAATTCAACGAGTTTTGAGTTATGGGTTGATTTTAAGAATGTGACCAAAACACTAAATTGTCGCATGACTCTATAATCTGTGAATTTAGAAGTTTAAATTGTATTATTACCTAATAGGAAGTAGCCAATTGCCTATCAAATATGATCATATTTGAAGACCTAGTTCATACAGCTTGCAGGATATGGCTCAATTGATCAAAATGCTTTATCATAGCAACGTAGGAATGTAACAAAATTTCATTAAAAATTCTAAATTTTTCAAATCAACTCGTACAAATCTTATTTCTACAAAAAAATTCTACCTTAATAACATTTAGAAGTAGGATTTAAACAGCTTAGAAAATTGGCAAAATAGTGCTTAAAAGGACCTATTGCGCAATGATATGATGACTAATCGAAATTTTGACAACGGATATATATACTTGATGCCTTGTTTATATACTCTGGTAATACATTCTTAATGCATATTCTGCATGGTTAACGATTTTAGGCTAATCGTGTATTAATTCATTCTGCTATTACCGCATCCATAGTTATTTTACTTTGAGGCATTATTAGAGTAGGATATGAACAGACTTATAATTCCGAATGAACATATCAATAGCAGAATGCGGTAAGAATGAGTGATATTATAGAGGAAGACATAAAAGCATTTTCAAAATTGTAGAAATTGAGAGCTGTCAGGTCAATTTTATATTTTTACAAAAGGCATAAAATTTTTAGTTAATTATAGAATGCGTTTACAGGTACAAAAATGTAAACAACTCAAAGAGAACATATGGAAACCAAATCAATTTTTTTATACAATGAATTATGAATATGAACAGTAAATACCGAAAAATAAAACAGCTTCGAGCATGGCCTACTTAACTCAGGCCTCACAGTAGAATGGAAATATTGTACCAGGGATACAGTCGAAGCCGGTAATTGTTAATTAACCACAATATTTTATTCATGTTTATCTATTCACAATTACCCATAACATTTTCATACAATCATGTTCGTATATACTTTAATTTGTAAAAATAGCAGTCATATATAATTTATTCATAATAATAAATATTTACATACATTTCTTTTTTGCACTAGCTACGTACTTACATTTGAAATGTCGACCAGTTGCTCGGCACCTGGTTGCAAGAGTAACTACAAGTCTGAAGATCGCGTGACTCTTTTCAAGATGCCGCAGAAACCAGATCAACTTAAACACGCTTTGGTTCTGGCACTCCGTAGAGATGATATAGACGAGTTAAAGGCTGTTTACGTCTGCGTGAAGCACTTTAGGACTGAAGATATCGAGTACTCGCACAAGGTTCCCAACGGAGAAAATACTTTTCGCGAAATCCCTAGAGTGAACCCAAAGCTGAAGGATGATGCTGTACCAGTCTTTCTACCAAGATGTCCCTCACACTACTCCCAATCTGCAGCTAAGCGAAGTCGTCGGTCTCTCGACTCAAAAGATGACGAGTTCCTCAATCAAGCATTGACACTTAGCCTGAGATCTGATGCAGAAGAAAAAGAGGGATTCAAGGTTAGCTGCTTCCAGGAAATGCAAGGTGAGTTATCACTTATTTCTTTACCTAAAACCTGGTCATTATGGTACCCAGATGAACATAGCTTGATTTTTATGCGTCCTAGTTTAGAGAATTATAGTTTACTAGTTGTTTATTTGGTACTAGTAACGTTCGATCTTCTATCAATGCCTTTTGTAAAAATGTGTTTTAAACATTTACTCAGTTGCCTAAGTGATATCATATTCGACAGCTTGAATCACTTGTGAATGAAATTTCTAGTGCGCCTTATCGATGTGAGCCATCTAAGAATTCTGAATCTACTGCTTCCCAAATATCATCAGCGAATGTTCATTATCCAACAAGCCATTGATATTATGCATACCAGTTCGGATGTGGAAACATCTGAGCATCCAGAAATTTGTCGACTCCAATTCATTCAATGCCAATTAGAAAACAGTCTTGTTCCCAAAATAGACGTAGATACAGCATAAACAAGTATTATCTCTTATAACACATCCAGCTTGTTATACTAAGTATCTCCAGCACATGCCTTGCCTATCACTTCCTCACTTCAATACTTTATAAAAATTGTACTATTCATTTGGGCTAGAAAATGAATTCTTTCCATTCCTGAGGCAAGCAACGTGTTCTTTTTCGAATTAACAAAAACATGTCATCCTTCAAATGGATGAATTTCACGTAAAACCCGGTACAGTAGAACTCAGTTAGTACGTACTCGGGATACAACGTACTTCGGTTTAGTACATACTTATTTCTCTGAACCACATTTATTAAATAGATTCCTATGTAATATCAACTCGGTTAGTACGTACTTACGGATAGCACGTGTTTTTTTTCCGCTTCCTGGAGGGGTACGTACTAACCGAGTTCTACTGTATATCATACAAGGGAAGCAAAATTATAGGATCCAATATATGTCCAGATAATCCTACGAAAACTGTAATTGTTATCATGGTCTCTAGCCTTCAGAAAAAATGGTCCTGCATTGTTCGTCTGTTACCATGAAGGACCACCGAGGAAAATTCTAGTCGAGCTTGCTTTAAACTCAATAGTAGATAGCAATGATTGTGATGTCTGGGAAAATACATGTCCTTCCTGCAATATTCCTCGTTTTTCGATTCTACGTAGGTTATTATTTGTTTCAGGAAATTGTACAAGTATGATAGCTACTTAGTAATAAAGTAAAAATTATAACTCCATGGTAGTATGTAGAGGAATTGAAAAACGTAAATTGGAAAAATTTAACTCTTAATATCCTTATATTTTAATATAGTATGTGTTTAACTTTTTTCTTTATTTAGTTCAGCTGTAAGCGCAGCCAACCTTTCTCACATGCCAGTAACTCAACCCTCAATTTGTTAATCGGAGACAACAACAGCGCTAAAATGATCGAAATAAAGTTTATGTATTGTAAAACTGTTTTAATACATTATTAATTGTGATTGTAATAGTATTGTCTTGTTTATTTCAATTATTTAAATGAAATATATGATATTATCACTTCAATACTCAATATAGTATAGTATGATGGAGACATTTAAAATAGAAATTAATGAGGGTTAGATCAAATGTGAACGCTCAAGGCTATCACTCAAATCATTATGTACTAAAATTAGAACGAAATATTGAAAAGTTGGTATTTCATTGTTCGGCTTCGATCGCATCCCTGGTCCAAATTTAACATTCTACTGTGAGGCCTGAGTTAAGTAGGCCATGCTTCGAGATATTCATTTTTGTTACGCCATAGTTCCGGTTTTCTTCGGGAGTTGGTATCAGTTCCAGTTTTCACAAAGAAAAGGAACTCAAAACTTAATTTACTAAAGTTTTTCGTATTTTCCATATGTAAAAACATAAGTATTGCAATTTATGAAAGAATTTGATGAATAATTTTCGAGTTATTCGAGTTTAAAATGGGATGGTGATTTTAGCAAAGTGAAAATCCTTGCTAAAACAGTAAAAAATTCAAAGATTTGTGACGTCATAACTCAAAAACCACATGACCGATTGATCTGAAATTTTCACAAAAGTAGAGACATATCAGTGCCTTGTTGCACAGCAAATTTCAGACCAATCGGTTGATGGTGGTGAAATTATTGGTTTTTTGACATGGAATTCCCCATTACTGTATATTATTATAAAATAGGAATTATGCGGCGCGGTTTGCGGACACTGCGTGTCTGCAGAGTCGTCATGCGGGCACCGGGGATCAATCAATAATTTAATATTGATCACTCTCACTAATTAATGGCCAAATTAAGTAGGTGAAATTGAACTGTCATGTTAGATTATATTTTTGTTCCATACCTTAATCCCATTTAAATGATCTATAAATCTACAAGTACCATTTTCATAAACATTATATTCTGCTTAGGGTAATAGTTATAAAATGGATCTATTTGATAATCCGGTCCCCATAATTATGGGACCGGATTATCAACTATTTACTTTTTCGTTACATTGTTCCTCAAGTAAACATGGTTTTCAGTATAAATAATAAATTGCAAAGTAATATCTCAATATAATAAGTACTTATATTGTTTTCAATAAATTCACCCCAAGTAGACTAGAAAATTAAAAAAAAGAAGAGTAAAATTTGCAAGTAAAAGAAATTTATAGTACAGTGTATCTTAGAATAGTAGCCGGGATGTTTAGCCCCATCTACCACCAGATTAAAATTGATATTTCAGGTAGAAGAGACTTACAGTCAATGATACAACACGAGTGATTCAATAAATAGTAGAAGTGAAGATGTTGCTGTCAGATAGTCAATAATTTGAGTGCCCTTTTGGCGGGACAGAAATCTCAAATATGTGGTATTATGTAAAGAAATAATAAAACAAACCAATCCCCTTAATTTCAGGCTTTATAAAGATCCGTGCCATATGCTCTCATGGCAGAGAGAATCAACTATTACCAATTCCGAATCAAATTCCGTTCAAAAACATGAATATTTGTAAACATGTTCCAGAACTAAAATATACGACAGGTTTAAAAGAGAGGCTATTAAAGAACTTTCCTGTTCTCCATGCAAGTATAAAAGGTTCAAAATACGACATTCAAAATCTACACCCCTAAATCATATTTTTCAATCTGTTGAAACTAGTCTCTTGTATATTTTTCAAAATTTATCAAATGCCACCACGCACATAAAGGTGTGAAAAAACACATTTTTTATCGTTTTTTATCGCAGGTAACTTCTTTCTCGCAAGTATACTACAATGATTTCAGAATGATTTCTATTTCGAGGTAAAGCTATATATACTATATATATATAGTATACTATATATTGTATCGGAAAGGAGTGAAATTTTTTTCGATTTTTTGGAGTCAAATTTAGTTTAGATCTTAATCGTAGACAATTTTCTGTCCGAAATAGGCTAGATCAATGGCACCTTGTTCAAAAATTTATCATGTCTCTTCTTATCATACAAACATTACATCAATTATTTGGATTCCTACAAGTATGGTATGTAAATCTGAAGGCACTCACATTCGGCGAGCAGGAGTCGACGCGTCGCAGATGATGTCGTTGATGAACTAATCAAACAAATTGTAACAATACGCGCTGAAATGAGAGAGACCCAAGAAATATTATATCTGGGAGGCCATACCCCACGTGTTTATAGAACACGACGCCACTGATTAGCATTTCCTTGGAGGCACAATTGTACTTTTAGAAAGGAATTAAACATTTGAAGTTGAAGGCTAATTGTATGATAGTATTTTGTAACAGAATATAAAATAACCGGTTACAGAATGTAATAATCCTAAAATTGATCAAGCTATCCTCATGATTTAAGGTACACTGATGCATTCCCTTGTACACACAACACTACATCATACAAAATTACGCATTGACAAGTATTTATTTGTATTACATAACGGGTTCAACGTTCCCGTATACTACTATTATTTGTATAGAAAGATATCTTTTCAAATTTTCAAGTTTATTTTATTCTTGCTGGAAGGTTAGAAAAGGAGTCCTTAAGGCTTTACAAGGGGTTTGGTGTTAAATCTTCATTATATTTATACTAATAATGAATGAAAAGATCATTCAGATACAGAAGCGGGAAATATATTCTAAGTCATTTATCCATGGTCCAATGACGGATGATGATAAAATAAAATACTTTCCAAAGCCAATTGTTTTTATCCATGGTCCAAAATGCTTCACATGTGCGAGATCAATATTATTTACCAATTGATTGTAGATTATTTGGCTTTGAGACGGCAATGATATATGTAGATCATTTATTTATACATCTGATATCTGCATTTTGGATGAATCGGAGCTCCCTGTACTGTTTCTAGGTAAACTGTACTCCAAGCCTGGTCTAGTAACGAACATTGATACCGTAATTGAAATGTATGTTCCTTTCATTTGGAATTACAGTGGGACTGAGAAAATGAGACTGCAGCACGTCCCCCTCTGTCTGCAGGACGCACTCCAGCCTTGCGAAACTCTCCGGCCAAACCGGCCAGATACACAACCAGCCACTTGGGGTATTCACAGCCCCCGGTGTCTATAACCCCACACCTTCAATTCCACAAGGGGATTTCCTCCACCAAAATTATTCTCCTCCCCATGGACCTTCTCACACCCTCCCAATGGTCAAGTGATTAATTACTTTTGATAGAAATTTTTTGCCTAATAACAAATGGAGAAACCAGTCCACCGCCTAGAGAAACCAGTTCACCGCCTGGAGAAACCACTATACCACCTAGAAAATACCCTAGAAAATACTGTCCAACTCAGTTGAGAGAAATCTTTTCTTATCCGGATGTATATTCTCAAACACTTCAGATAGTGAAATCACATCTCCTACCTACACCAATAATATCATACGTTACCTTAGAGAAGTTGAAAATATTCTTTCAGCTCACAAATTCCGCTGAAAAACTCAATGTATTAAGCAGTAAATTTTATATTTTACTGCAACTCCTAGTATAGTAGATGTCATGATCAATTTGGAACGTCGTACTTACACTCGCTATTAGAAATTATATTGAACTAATTGGGACCAATTTTGGCTATATACACTAAGCGGACAAAAGTATTTCAACACTTGATTCTTTCCCATACAAATACTACTACTAAATGTGTCTATTCATGAAGACGGCTACTTTTAAACGATATGGGATGCAGCTAATTGGATTCCAGATTCGAATAATTTTTCTAATTAATCATTCAGTAATTCCTAACTTTTGTAATTATCAAACCGTGCCACCTTATGCCACATAAACCCATTTTGACCACTATACATGATGGCAATGAATTAACTATGGTGACTGAGGCTGAAAAGATTGCGAATATATTGATGCTTTAATGATATTTTGTTATGTTATTGGTGATCTACGTATGATCTTATAGAGAAGTATAAAAGCACAATTATTAAGTCGGATCGTAATTTTCTCGCCAGGTTAATATCTAGCCAATAGGAAAAGAGAAGTAAACTTCTGATTCATCAACTGTTGTTGAGTACGATGGGTGAGTCTACGATATAATGCTACATATTATTATATTGTGAATTTTTAATAAATGGTTTGTACTAAGTAATTAGATGATGAAATAACAAAGGTAGCTACCATTAATCCAACCCTGATACTACCAAAGTCAACAAAATAAGAAGTTAGAAGCAGATCCATTATGAGTAAACAATGCAAAGAAATACCTCTATCCATATTCAGTTGATAAAGTGCCAAGCCATGTATTGCACGCACACTATCTACTAACTGCAACAAGACATCCAATATACCAATTAACCTTCCTCAAATTTCTCACAAACACTACTTGCTGTGCAGTAAGGCTATCACATCACAATTGAATGTACACCACCACTTCGTAGCTCTATTTTGCATGGAGAGGAACAGGGGGATGGCTATTAGGGGAGGAGGAGGCCATCATAGTAAATCCACTTCTCCTGGAGAGGAACGAGAGGCTGGAAGGAAGATTACGACTCTGCATAGCTTTATTTATATATTCACCTTTGTATGTATTTTATGGTATAAAATTTCTTAAACTCAAACAATCTTAGTTATTAAGTTCTTAAGAGATTGTAATTCGAATATTCTCAATGATTTTATAAGATTTTTCGAGTCTAAGAACTGGAACTGTGTTTTGTATGGTGAGTTATGTGAAAAAAATATGTGTTCTGGCACGCAGCGAAAATCGAGAATCAGGCCCACTACTTCTGTAAAAAATATCTCGATAATCGATGTTCCATGACGATTTAGCACTAGATACCTTTCATTCACCATTGAAATATTTCACAAATCCATTGAATTCATTATCAGAAACGAGATAAATATTATTTCACGACTTCAAATTAGGTACATTTTGTAAAATGACCCAAAATGGCACTTTTTTCACATCACCAAAAAATCTGTTCCAAAAGGTTCTCAATACATACTGAGCTAAACATTCTATATTTTTACAAATTTAGATAGAGGAAAATGTGAGAGCAAATTTTTTCTGAAATTTGAAAACTCTAGAAAGATAATTTGTAAAGCAGTGGTCCCTAATTCTCGATTTTCGCTGCGTGCCAGGACACATAATTTTTTCACAAAACTCACCTTCCAAACACAACTTCAGTTCTTAAACTCGAAAAATCTTATAAAATCATTGAGAATATTCGAATTACAATCTCTTAAGACCATAATAACTAAGATTGTTTGAATTTGAGAAATTTTATACCTAATAAAGCTTGGGACAGAACTTAGAATACCTTCATTGTATGACGGTGTTGAACGCACGTCTGCGTGATCTTGGAAAACTAGTAAAACTATTATCATAAAATTTAATCATATTTTCACACCTTTTTATGTAAACTTGTATTTTCTGCTAGAAAAGAAGTCTCAACGGCTAATAAGCCTTTATTGCAATTTAGTAAAAGTAATTTCGATATTCGCACTTGTAAAATGTTGATAACAAAATTCAAAGGCGAAATAGCCAAGGAATTATCTAAGAGCGCCATACGCTCCTTTAGGCGTATTATTTTAAGCCTCAGTGTTTATGAGCGTAAAAATTCAGAAAAATATCCAATTTACCCAATATTATAATGTTAATTAGTGATTTAGGCGTATGAAAATTTAGAAATTTTAGATCTGGAAGGCTGTATAATACCTTGGTAATAGCATACATATATCAATATGTACAGTCATGGTCGCTTATTATGAACAAAACCTCTGGGTCCAAATTTGACCGGTTCTATAGAATTTCGATTATTTCGATTTCGCTTACTATGTATGTCTCTATCTCTCTCTCCCTCTATTGTCTCTCTATTGTGAAAAGATTTTGGATCCCCTTGGGGTTCATATTGATATGCGACCCTGACTGTATTTTCCAATTTCGATACTACGCGTATTACACAGGCCAACAAAACATATTTTTGTCTCTTGGCTCAGATTGTTGGAGCGTTTTTGGGGTATATTGGGGTTGCTGAATCCGAAAATATTATTAGTTTACTGAATTGGCTCTAGTTTTATAGATATTACACAACCTTAAATTTTGAGATAAGATACAAATATATGCGATTTGTATGTTTATTACAACCTTTACATCTATTTGTTCACTCTATTTCCAGCATATTAGAACCTTCCATGGATTCAAAACGCATTAGACGTTGTTGCCTCAATGATCCTGATGTCTTTTGCTATATTTGTGGTGAATATATGGCAAATGAACATCGTTTTAATGTTAGAGATGTCACCAAAAAAGCTTATCAAGCTTACTTTGGTATGAAGTTAGGCGATCAGGATAAGTCATGGAGCCCTCACAAAGTGTGCAAGTATTGCACAGAAACCCTCCGCTTATGGACACAAGGAAAAGCCAAATCCATGAAGTTTGGGATACCAATGGTTTAGCGAGAGCCCAAGAACCATCACGATGACTGTTACTTCTGCATGGTTAACATGTCTGGATGGAACCGAAAGAAGAATAATTCGTGGCAATATCCTGACATAGATTCTGCAAGACGGACAATTCCACACTGCAGCGAAATTCAGGTGCCTGTTTTTACGTCCTTACTTGATCTAGTTCCTGATACTGCGTTTACTCAGGCTATTGATGAATCGTCGGACAGCACTTACAGCAGCAATAGCTGTATTGAGCCTTTCACACAAAGGCAGCTCAATGACTTAGTGAACACCATGTTCTCCACAGTGAAGCTATGATAACTTACTACCGACGCAGAGACGAAGAACTTATCCGCTATTTCAGTAAAGAAGGCGATTTCGTGTTTTGTATTAACATCCCAGGACTTCTCTCAGCGATGGGACTTTCCCAATACAATCCGAATGAGTGGCGTTTATTTATCGACAGCTCTAAACGGAGTTTGAAGTGTGTGTTGCTGCATAATGGTAACAAGTTTGCCTGTGTTCCGATCGGCCATTCAGTAATCTTGAAAGAGCACTACGCAACTGTAAAGATGGTCCTACAAAAGCTGTGTTATGATGAACATAACTGGATCGCGTGTGTGGACTTGAAAATGGTTAACATTCTGTTAGGACAGCAAAGTGGTTACACTAAATACCCATGCTTTGTTTGTTTGTGGGACAGCAGAGCGGTTGAGGTGCACTGGGAAAAGAAGAACTGGCCCGTTCGTCAAGAGCTCGCCGTGGGGGAAAAGAATATCGTTAACGAGCCACTAGTTAGCCGTGACCGTATCATCCTACCCCCACTACATATCAAGTTGGGACTGATGAAACAATTCGTAAAGGCATTGAACAAAGATGGTACCTGTTTCAGCTACCTCTGCTCAGTATATCCTGGTCTGAGTAGCGAAAAACTTAAGGCAGGAATTTTTGATGGGCCACAAATCAGAAAACTGATAAAAGATGAAGATTTCGCCTCACACATGACTGGGGTAGAAGCTGCCGCGTGGTATTCCGTTGTCGATGTTGTAAAGGGATTTCTAGGCAACACCAAAGTAGCTAACTACCAGAATCTGGTCGAAGGCATGCTCAAGAACTTCCACAGTCTGGGAACCAGAATGAGCATAAAACTTCACTACCTCTATAGCCATTTAGAGAGATTCCATGAAAATCTTGGTGATTTAAGCGAAGAACAGGGCGAGCGATTCCACCAAGACATCAGGACTATGGAGGAACGGTACCAAGGACGATGGGACGCTCACATGCTGTCAGATTACTGCTGGAGCCTTATGCGTGATTGCGCCCTGGAACCTCACAAGAGGAAATCGTATAAGAGAACGTTTGTTCATGATTGATAAGTATTCAGATCATATTAATCTCAAATTATCTGCTTATTATGTACGTTCAATTCTAATTATAAGGTAATACATACATGCATATATACTATCAGTGAACACGATTCACGGATACTGAAAAACACATAATTTTACAATATCACAAAAAGTAGAGCCAATTGACCAGAACTAGTGCCATTTTCGAACTCAGTGACCCCGATATACCCTAGAAATAGTCTCAACTTATCAGCCAAGAAAATGTTGTTGGCCAGTGTTATTGACTGTTTTTGTGGTGCTTTTCTATCGGTATGTCGACATGGGCGTAGCCATGGGGGCCTGAGGGGGCCTTGCCCCCCCAAAACTTTCACTCGGCCTCCCCAAAATTTCTACCTTAAACATTGTAATGACTAATGTCCTTCGTTGAGAACAAAGAGACACGTTATTCCATCACTTACCAATCTTCGAGGATGAAAATCCTTACCATTCAATGTTGATAACATACGTATTGATTTACATATATAATTATTACTTGTATAGCTTATTTATGATGGAGAGAAAACGAGAGAGTGATAATTCGAAAACGATGAGCGTCATAGTGATGTGACAGGTTCTATGAATAAAACTAGTGCGAAAGGATGTCAACCTTTATTTAGCTCAAATTTGAGTGGAAGTGATGCCTCACTACCGAGCGATTTGTCTGGTAAAGATGAAAGCAAAGTTGTACCAGATAAAGCGTTCCAGTTTCCAATGAAAGCTATCAGAGGGAAACTTCGCTCTTGTGCTCATCATTGGTTTCAGGACTATACTTGGTTGGAGTACAGCGTAGAGAGGGATGCAGTGTTCTGTAAGCCTTGTCGCCACTTTAGCAGTACTTCAAAGTCTGGAGATCACGATGGTGTCTTTACACTTGCTGGATTCTCGAATTGGAAGAAAATGAATGAGAAATTGGAGAAACATCAAGGATCAAATGTTCATCGGAACAGTGTGGTGAAATCAATGTCATATAGTATAACACCACTAAACTTGTTATATCTGGCACAATCTCTGAACAGCTCACATGTGAAACAAACATTGAGCTACGAAAGCTAATTACTGGTGATCAAGGGCATTTGGAGTTCGTCATTGATCTTATTCTCCTTCATGTACGGCAAGATCTTCCCCTACGTGGACATTATGAAGGACTTCCAGATGAGGATTCAAAGAGTAACCGTGGGAACTTCCTTGAGCTCCATGACTTTCTATTAAAGTATTCTCCCCTCGTAAAGTCTGCATATGACAGAGCTACATATAAAATGCTATCTCCTACAGTACAGAACAAAATCCTTATGGCTGCTGAAAATGTGGGACTTCAAATGATTAAAGATGAGTTAGGTGATGGTAAGTACGCAATCCTCTCAGATGCTACAAGGAATGGGGCCCACAAAGAAGTTGAAGCAGTGGTACTCCGTTATCTACATAACAAGTGTTTATACGAAAGGACAGTAGGTATGGTTGACATATCTAAAGATCAGACTGCTCAGGGGATAGCAATAGCGATACAGGAAATTATATCACCAATTGAACTGAACCCGTCCCAATGTGTTGGTTTTTCTTTCGATGGAGCATCAGTAATGTCGGGTCCTAAGGGGGGCGTGCAGGCGATCTTGAAAAAGTATTACCAAAATGCTATATTTGTTCATTGCCATTCACATCGGCTAAATCTAGTCTTGCAAGAGGTTTCATCACTCTGTACTGAAGTTGGCGACTGTCTTGCTATGTGTAATAAAATGTCTGTTTTCTTCAGTCATCCAAAACGTTTGTCTTTACTTAAGCAGAAACAAGCTGAGTATAGGCCAGATAAACAACCAGTTGGACTCACAAACGCAGGTGATACACGTTGGTCATCATACGCAGTGTCTGTAACTAAAGTGTACTTGTTACTTGAACCTATATTTGCAGCGCTTGAAGACCTGAGCGATATGATGCAGGCGAGAGTAGAGGCAGAAGGCATCCTCCATCTGATGCGATGTAAAAAGTTCATATTTGTGTTGTTTATGCTCTCTAAAGTATTAGATTCCTGTGAAATAACGACCAAAGCTCTACAGGCCCCATCCCAAACCATAGGTAATGTGAGTGACCATGTATTTGCATTGAAAGATACCCTAAAACTGTTTCATTCTGAAGAACATTTTCAAAGTGTTCTTGCACTGAGTATCCAAGTTTGTACAGCCTACGAAATCGATTTGTATGATTCATGTTCCAAGCGAGTTAAAAGAACCCCTCAAATATTAGTAGACACTCATATTACTTCGACCAAAGGGCAAAGGAGGAGAGTGAGCTGTGACGAGGACTTACAACGAATATACTATGAAGCGATCGATATCATAATGGGAGAGCTTAACCTACGATTCCAGCCCGAAGCTCTTGACCTCTACAACGTTTCTAGGCAAATTACTCAGATGCAAGACTTCTCGGGTGCGAATTTCGCAATTAGGGTAGGAATATCGATATCAGATTCAGAACAGATGTTATTTCAAGGACTGTGCAAGAGGAAACTACCAGAAAGTTCTGATCTCACGATGTACTTAGATATATGCAACCCAGATATCTTTCCAAGTGTCTATCAGTTGTTAACTAGTATTATAGTCTGTCCGATATCTTCAGTATCAGTTGAGCGTCTATTCTCCACACTGAAGCGAATTCATGCACCAATTCGTCGATCAATGGGGACAGAGAGACTAAACCAGTTGTGTTTTCTATCATTAGAGACTGATCTTACAAGGAGAATGCAGACTGCCCCAGGTCTAGTGGTCACCGCACTAAAGAAACTTTATTCGTCATAGATTTTCAGATTTGCAAAAATTCTATAATTTAGTAAATAAATCACTTTAAAACTTGAAATTTGATCTAAATAATGGCCCCCCCTAAAATATATCCAGCCCCCCCAAATAATATTTGTTCGCTACGCCCATGTATGTCGACCGACATTTTTAATATATTGGTGACGCAGTTTCAAATTCCCTGGGGTAGATTGATGCATAGATATTTAATATAATATAAATTAACTAACAAGTACATCTATCATACATTATAATGGAAGCATGCTACAAAATAAACTATAGTTATAAATGTTCTACTCAGGACTCGAATTCCAAGTCACATTTCCTACAGACAAGGCAGGATTCGGTTAACCGGTTAACCGGCTAACCGCCGTCAAACTCGGTTAACGGTTAAGGAAATCCTCGACCGGTTATAACCCTACGTTTACTTAGGGTCAAAGGTAAAAATAGAAAAACCACACTTTCATTTTCAATTTCAAATCACTTTCAATTAACTTTCACTTTCAATTCAACAATCCTGGGAAAAGTAGTGTTAACCGATCGGCTTTATTTTATAAATATTTACACGAATTTCATTGTTTTTCTACGGAGATCCATGAATATTGCTTCTAAAAAATTGATAATCTTATATATTAAAATGCTAGGATTTTTTTGTTTGTCCGAATTGATTGAAGAATTGGCAAGTCGTAGAGATATGAAAATTTGCATGTAGGTGTCAAATGATATTACTACGATTAAGTTCTAAGATCTAAGCGAAATTTTCACACCTCTGCAAATAATTGGAAAACAATTTTTCACACCTTTTCTATACAAAATTAATGACTACACTATCACAATGGAAATTATTGTACGACACTCCAATAGATCGTCATTATTAATAATATTTCAAAGCTACAACTTATGTTTAATATCTTAAATGTATTATAGTGTATAGCAATAAATAAATTATGTGCATATTTTCACACCTATATATACATATTTTCACACCATTTGATAAATTTAAAAAAATAATGCTAAAGACTAGCTTCCAACGGTTGATATGGTGTTTTCAGGGGTGTAGATTTTGAATATAATATTTTCTAATCTATATGCTAAATTATTTGTTTACTTTTGTTTACATTAGATACATAAAGTAAATAAGTCACAAAAATATGCTAGAAATCTGCTTTAAACGGTTGACATGAGGGTTTCAGGGGTGTAGATTTCGAATATCATATTTTCGAGTAAATTTGATAATTAATTTGTTTACTTTTGTTTACAATAGATACATAAAGTAAACTAACTACAAAAATAGGCTAGAACCTGGCTTCCAACGAGTATCAGATCAATATGATAAATTATTTGTTTACTTTTGATTAATGATCACACTCATCATTAGTATTACATGTTGGTAACATAAGGTGAGGAATATCTTCTATTAAAACGCTAGGATTTTTTTGTCCGAATTGATTGAAGAAATGGGAATTCGTATAGATATGAGAATTGGCATGTAGGTGTCAAATGATGAGTCTACGGTTAAGTTCTAAGATCTAAGTGAAATTTTCACACTTCCGCAAAGAAATTGATAACAAATTTTCAGAAATTTTTTAAAACTTGTATGGATATCTGAATTTGATCATAGTGTATAGCAATAAAAGAGGTTATGTGTATATTTTCACGCCTTATTTCCATATTTTCACATCTTTTGTGGAATTTAGAAAAACTGTGATTGAGACATGCACACAATAGTTGGCATGGGGTTATAGGGTTGTAGATTCCGAATATCGTGTTTATTCTAATCTATATGATAACTTTTCGTTCCTTCTGTTTACATTAGATACATAAAGCGAGGATACATAAAGCAACGGTTAAAATGGGGGGTGTAGATATCAAATACGTGTTTAGAATCTATATGATAACTTGTTTGTTCACTTCTGAATACATTAATTAATTAGACGAATCCCAAAATATTGCTTTTTTGTAGAGAAACTCAATTATTTCTTTGATATCCTCATACGCCCGCAGAGCGACTCTGCTGACACACAGTGTCCGCAAGCCGCGCAGCCCAAGCGCGCTTGTATTATAATATATCGAGTCGAAAAGATGATTATTCTATTATTGGGTTAAAAAATATTATACGCATCCCTTGCCTTACGCCAAGAAGTGTACAGTACCATCAAAGTTGCTTTCCTACAATCTAAATTGAATTGGGTTATGATTCCATAGATATGAGGACTAATACTTGGCAACTTGAAAATTAGTATCCTGGTAACAATCCATAGTTAATTGTAATTAGAAATTGTGTGCGTTTGAAAGAGAGAATTCTTATAATGGAATAATTCTTATAATGGATGCAGTGCATTATTATATGCACTGTTGATATATCATTTCAATAATAAAATATGGATCACACGGACGCCCTACACGGTCCTTCCTGAAAAGGCAGCTCCTATAATACAAGCTTTCTTTAAAAATACCAAAAATTTAACTATTTATTAAAAATAATAGAAACGAGCGTGTACGATTGATGTGAATTTAAAGGTGGTGTTTCCTTCCAGAACTAACTTTAAAAGTTTTCATTATTTTCTCCTAAAATTTTGTGGAAACAGTTCTCGAAGAGTTATCTGCAAAAATACACTTTTCGGAAGCTCAAGAAGCAAGAAAAGTTTTTTTCCAAAATCACCTAATTTATAGTGGACATTCAAGGAAATTTCAATTGCTTATGTCTCTTTTATTCAATTATTATTGCACGAAATGGTTGAATAAAGAAAATAATAGGAATATAATTTTCAATTTTAACCCAATTAAATTTTTCTATCCAATTTAGTTGCTACAAAATTTAGAAGCAGAATTTCGTAAGGAAAAATAATTTAACATTTTTCTGAAGTAGAATATCGAAAATCTATCTCTATCATTTTGTTCCACGTGACAAGATCTTTCCAAAAGCGTTGAGTTTTTTACTCTACGACGTTTGTAACTAAAGATTCCTCCGTTGTAAAATTGATATTTTAAAAGTTGGCCTTTCGTATAATTGCTAACTTTTGACTTTTTCAACCGATTCATTTAATTTTTTCAGTGCAGATTTGAATCGCAGAGTTATCTGCAAAACTGCATTAATAATTGAAATAATGCAACAGATAAAAATTTTACAATGAAAAAATATGAAACAATATTCTTACAATCTTTTAGAAACTTTTCAAATTCATTCATAAATCGATAATCTAACTAATGAACAGAGATTTTTGAAATTTTGAAAATTGTTAAAAATTCACACCAAACACCCGAGGTATTTTATTTTTAGTAATGTTGACACTATTTTTTTTATAATTCTCTTTTTAGTTCTAATATCAAAATTCTGTCTGTTCATTATGTTCTACTCTTTGAGATCTATCAGAAACCGTTGAGTTTTCGTCCCTAGGTTGAATTTTCAAAAAGTTATCAACTTTATAATTGCTGAAAAAAAAGTCCCAGAAAATAGGTTTTAAAAAATATTTATATATGCCCCTCAATATCCATCCGTATATAACTGCTTTAGATTATTAAATAGCATACAAATATCCATATTCGACAACTTATAGCTGTACTAAACTTCAAAATATGGCATATGGAAAATTTTTACCGTCAAAAGTGTGAATAAGTGGTCATTGATGGCTAGGCCCCCAAAAATAGCCACATACAATAGTGTCCGCCGGAATCAAAGATCAATAACTTTTTTTAACCGTGTCAAATCATTATTTGAATCCTCAATTCGTGTTCCTCATTGAATTTCCAGCAATTTGATATGTATATTGACCATAGTTAGAGAATCTTTTGGATGTCCGTGCATAGCAACGGTCAGGAAATTTTTCACATTCCTGGTCGTTGCTAGGGACCCGCAGTAAAAAAATTTCTCCGAATGTGTCCAATATACAGGGTGACCCATAAATACTGTTACCAAATATTATCTAACCATATTCAATATCTACTGTGTTTATAGTCGTCAATTTAAAATACGATTACTAGTGTACATCTATTGAACTGATTTAGATCATTTTAGCGTTGTTTTACAGAATTTTTTAAAAAATGCCCATGCTGTCCAGAAGAGCTGCTATAATTAGATTATTTGAGTCTGGAAAGACGAGACCAGAAATCGAACATTTGCTCAGGGAAGGCAAAATGTTTATATCTCGCACCCTGAAACGTTACGCCGAAACAGGGGGCATTGCTGATAAACAACGCCCTGGACGGCAACGTACTGTAAGGACTGCTGCTATGCGGAAGAATGTGATACGCCGGATTAAGCGAAATCCCGCCAGGAGTATGCGGAAACTAGCTAAACAAATGAACACCAGCAGAGAATCATTGAGACGCCTCGTTCATAACGATCTAGGAATGAAGTCTTATAAATTACACAAGCACCAGCTTCTCACAGCCCAGACAAAGCAGAAGAGGTTGGAAAGATCTAAGGCGATGCTTTTACGGTTCACCGGTGGACTGCATCATCAAATCGTCTTTTCGGATGAAAAATTATTCACTGTTGAACAGTCCCTGAATCAACAAAACCATAGGATTCTAGCAACTAGTAAAGACTCATTACCCCAGGAACAGTTTCATGTTTATAGAACCCAAAAACCAATGTCAGTGATGGTTTGGGCTGGGGTAACCTCGACAAGTCGGACACCTTTAGTTTTCGTCCCCCAAGGCGTCAAAATAAATCAGTCCGTATATCGTAATGATATTCTTGAGAAGGTTTTGAAGCCTTGGGCACGGAAACATTTCAAAAAAGACATGTGGATATTCCAGCAAGATTCCGCACCAGCTCACAGGGCAACGGCCACTCAAGAGTGGTGTAAGGCTAATTTTCCAGGTCTAATTTCATCGGAACAGTGGCCACCATGTTCGCCAGATTTGAACCCACTTGACTTCTCCATATGGTCTATTTTGGAGGACAGGGTAAACTGCCAAAAATACCAAAATCTGGCAGATCTGAAAAGAGCCCTAACGCGAGAGTGGGAGAAAATACCTCAGGAACACATACGGTCCAGCGTAGAGTCCTTTCTTGTCAGACTACAGATGTGTGTTCAGGCTAAGGGTGGTATTTTCGAGTAATGATACTGTAATTGTGTACTTACCTATATTGTTGTAAATTACCAGAACTTTCGAAGCTAGTTGAAATGAAGTATTGAAGTTAGAGTTTACGATGTGGGTAACAGTATTTATGGGTCACCCTGTATATATCAAATTGTTGGAAATTTAATGCTGATCATGAATTTAGCATCAAAATTATGATCTGACATTGTTTAAAGAAGTTATTGATATGATACAAAAATGTGTCCTTCTTTGGGCGACACCAGGTGGTTCAAGTGGCTCTAAGTGGAAAAATATTGGCTTTGAAATTCTGAAATCGAAATTGAGGTTTAGAACCCCTTTAGGTCTCTAAAAATGGTTAAAAAGGTCTTTTGGTTGATTTTTGATTAAAAACAATATTCCCATAGGAAAGGCCAACCTTAAGTGCTAAAAACAAGCTACCAAGCATTTTTCTTTGGAAAGGCTTGATATCTATTAGTTTTTACTGTGTCCTAGTATTAAAAAACATCCAAACATCCTAAACAATAACTTATAGTAGTACTTAAGGATACCGCCCGTGAAAAATCCATAGGTTTGGCTTACAGCATATATCAAGAATAGAGATATATGAGATGTTAAGCGTGGGCAGGTAGTGCAATTTAAAAATATTGAGACATGCCAAACAGTGTTTGCAAAGTCGTTTTTTTTACGTTTTTCCCTAGCACATCTTAAGGATACCGCCCTTGAAAAATCTTGCCTGGCGTAAAAAAAAACTGCAAAATGTTTTATTGCTAATTTCATTGTATTACTGATCGGTCTACCATCTGATAGCACTATTTAGACGGCTTTTTTTTAATTATTTGCGAAATAACCCCCTAAAGTTTAGCGTTAATAAAAGTTGAAAAATTATTAGAGGATTTTAACTCATTTACCAATTAGTTTTTAACTTATTTGATATTTTTTTAATGATATGAACCTTAACATTGTTTTAGCACCTTTGGAGATTATAAAACACAAAGATTTAAAAGAATGGGCAAATAAAATCCAAACAAAATAGCTCTATAAGGGAGTTCATTTATATAATCCACGGGAAATCGCAAGTTTGATCTCAGATATTTAGCGATCACTGGGTCAGAAATAAAATTCTGATCGTTTCAAAAAAAAATTTGTTCGGATCCGACCATTTGTTCTTGAGATATCGCATATTATAGGTAAAGTTCGGCCATAATATCCTTCTAAAGTCCCGAAAGAGGCTGATGTCATATCTTAAAAACTATTGTAGATATACAATATATTATATCCTTAAATAAAAGGATATATGCGAAAATATATAGGTTCCTCGACCATTCCTTTGTCAAAAAATAAATAATTCTCGACTTATCATTGATTTAATTGTAATACAAATTCTATGGAGAACTTTGAATCTATTAGAAAATGGCGAATCTAATCATTAAATATGTGTCCAAATTTAGCTATTATGCTAAATAGTGAATACAATTGCCGTTAATAATATGTACAGAAAAATTGGAGAACTTTTGATAATTATTTTGAAAGTTCTGGCCTTGGACCTCGTAGATTCGGTCAAAAACCCCCATTTAGGGTTCAAAAAGAGAAATCTCTCTATCTTTGTAAATACATGTCCAAATTCTTAGTTCTCACTTCCTAATATACTTTTTATGAGTGCACATATATGATTCTTTGATAATAATTGCACTACACCCTATGGAATGTTAAGTTTTATATTTTTGTCATATGATGACGTAGCATTTTTCGAAAATCTTAACTTCGAAACTAAAAGTCGTAGACTTTCGCTCTAACTTCCTAATATACTTTTTGGAAGCTTTTTATTCATTCTAAACTGATAGATTATACTTCGCAGTGCCAAGAATATGAAATATTATCTACAATTATCTCAAAATATTCGGAGTTAGAGGCCTCAAGGAAATTTGTGGATTTTCAGGGTACTTTTGCTATTTTTAGTAAATATTTGGTTTTAATATACCTAAATCAGCAGTATGGATGCGAATAAATGTCTGTGGATACTTATGTGCATTATTAATAACTCATTTTACATTCTTCTTAACACCTAAACTTAAAATCTCTATATCTCGGGACTTTAAAATTTCAAAATTTACCATCTCTTTACAGAATTATTTCTCAAATTTGGTTTGAGATAGAAGTTTGAAAATTTCAAGAGTTGTTTCATATCATTAGGCGATGAACGTAGGACCACCATTTTTTGGATATATTCTAACTCGGTGATTTTATTCTTGATTTCCCCCAAAAAACAGACATTTTTGGCCCTTTTTTTTCGGATACCGATAAAATTTACAATATTTGTCATTTTAACTTTCTTCTGGTCCTATGAAGTTGCAAATATGGTAGACTATCTATGATTCGATTTTGGAAGCGTTTGATTCCTTGGTATGTCCTAAACAATTCATTGAGTGCCTAAATCTCTACCATTAAGATGTGCTAGCGGAAAATTGAAAAAACAGACTTTGAGACACTGTATCTCAAAATCTAGAAATGAGAATCAAAAACGGTTTGGAATGTGCCAGTATTTCTTGATGGAGATACCTCCCCACGCTTAACATCTCTTATAGCTCTACTTTCATCGTATGCTGTAATGCAAATCATATGTTTTTTCGAGGGCGGTATCCTTAATGGTAAGCCCTCCTCCACTCTGTGATTTTTTTGAAACACATGTTTGGATCAAATGCTTCGAAAATTTATTCATATATAGTCTATAAAATTTGCAATTGCATAGAACCAAAAGAAAGTTAAAATAACCAAAATTGTTAATTTTATAGGGGTTTGAAAAAATATTGCCAAAAAACGGCGAAAAAAGCCCGATTTTCTTTGGAAATCAGCAATAAAATCACAAATTTATAAGATATCGAAAATCGAGTGGTCCTACGCTCATCGCTTAATGATATGGAACAACTCCCGAAATTTTCAAACCTCTATCTCAAAGCAATTTTTGAGTTAAAATTTTTGAAAGACGGTCAATTTTGGAATTTTAAAGTCCCGAGATATAGGGATTTGAAGTTTTGATGTTAAGAACGATGTAAAATGAGCTATTAATGCTAAATAAATGCATTCATGGGCATTTAATCGCATGTATACTATTGAATTAGATGTATTCCAACAGATTTTGGTGAAAATAGCAAAATTATACACAACATTCACAAATAACCTTGAGGCCTCTAACCCCGAATATTTTGAACCAATTTGGGAATATAATTCATATTCCTAGCACTACAAAGTATAATTCATCGGTTTAGAATGAATAAAGAGCTTCTAAAAAGTATATTAGGAAGTTAGAGCGAGAGTCTACGACTTTTAGTTTACAAGTTAGGATTTTCGAAAAATGCTACGTCATCACGTGATAAAAATTTAAAACTTAGCATTCCATTCCATTCCATGTAGTACACTTATTATTTAAGAATCAGAAATATACCGTCTTGAAAAGTATATTAGGAATTGAGAGCTAAGAATTTGGGTGTATATTTCCCGAGATATGGAGGAATCTGTTTTTGGACCATAAATGGGGGGCTTTGACCGAATTTTGGAGATAAATGATTTGAACTTCCAAAATAATCATGTTGAGTGCTTCAAAATTTCAGTATACATTGCTAGGAACTATTGCATTGTTTTTTGAGTATAATAGCTACTTTTGAGAACTTATTTCATGACAAGATTCGCCATTTTCTAATATATTCAAAGTTCTCCATAGAATTTGTATTACAATAAAATCGATGATTAGTCAAGAAATATTTACTTTTTGACAAAGAGATGTTTGAGGAACCTATATATTATCATATATATCCTTTCATTTAAGATTATAATATATTATATATCTTCAATAGTTTTTAAGCATTGACATCGAGCACTTTTGGGGCCATAGAGAGGGTTGAAATGGGTCTACGAAGCTGCAGTCTCCATTCAATTGTAATTTGCTGACCTTACTGTTGCAATATTGTGCTTGTGCTAAATCTTAGAAAGGTCAATTGTAGTCTCGGATGTTCTTTAATGTTAGATAGTGTGCGTGCAATTAGAAGGTTGTATCGATTGAAAATAGACCGGGTATTCCGTTACACCTATAGTTCCTGGCAGATGTTGAAACTTTACCTTTTCATGGATTTTCGGCTCTTTCCCTTTTTTTCGTTCATACGGATCTGTTTAATCAAGGGCTATTGGTACTAGATCAAGCTGAGGAGATCCTGGATCCGAGGTAGAATGACATTTACTTGGATCTGAAGGCTTCGACCGATCCAGTTTGACGATAGTAAGCGGTGGTCCTTTTCAGGTCATCTTCCAATTTTACGTGGCATTCTTCAATACCTAAAACTATATACCCTTTAATCCCTTGTGTTTAAAAAGATATCTGGCTAGCTCCCAGGACACAGGCATGCACAATAAGACTGACTACGTATAATTAGCCATAGGCGTAGAGTTTCCATATTTTCCCAAAAAGTAGGGGATCCAATGATCCACATCCTCGCCATCAGCCCCGCGATAAAGCAATATAATTTTATTGATACTCCTTGTATTTGTTAATTTTAAAAATACACAACTCACAATTAAATTCTAGTGGCAGTGGGGGCCTGGGTGTGCTGTGTCGGTGTCTCATGCTACGGCTCCGTCTCCTGTTACGGCCCCAACAGGACAGCTAAATAGGTTACATAATATGCATATGACGGGAAAATCATATAATAATGGGCATTTTTTGTAAATTGTTTTTTAATATGATTTTAGCATAGTTTCTATTCAATATGTGAAACTTGATATGCACAGAATAATAGGGAATGATTGCATTGCTCAGCTAAGGGAAATGATTGCTGTATACAGGGTGGGGAATAAGTTCTGTCCCATAGATAAACAGTAATAACTTACCCAAAAGATGTTCTATTGATTTGAAATTTTACTCTTATCTATGTAGTAAAGACTATATAATATCGTTTTATTAATACCTATTCAATATAACCGCCTTTCTGTTTCACTACCTCCCTCAGACGTTTAGGAACGGCTTCAACAGCGGCACGAAGGACTTCTTGCGGAATTTTCGCCCATTCTCTCTTCAAGCACTTTTTTATCCCATCAATACTGTTGTGGGAGTTAACACAAGCCTTTGACTGTAATATGGACCAAATGGAAAAGTCCAAAGGATTGAGGTCCGGACTGGATGGGGGCCATTCCAATTTGGAGATAAAAAACCTGGAATTTCGTTATGTAGCCATTCTTGGGTGACTTTAGCAGTATGAGCAGTTGCACCGTCTTGCTGGAAGATAAAGGGCTTGTTGTTAAACATAGTCCTGCTAAGATCTTTGACAACGGACTTTAAGATAAGCTCTTGGTAGGTCGTTGCGTTAATTTTCACTCCAGAGGGGACAACTACTAGTGGTGTCCGACCTACAGCGGAGATATCTGCCCATACCATGACTGACAGGTTTTTGAACGCGGTCGATGTATTATAAGTGGTTCGGTATAGTAGAAAGGGATCTGGACTATACTAAGCTAAACTTAAGCAAAAACTAAGTATTTGCTTAACCCGTGGATGACATAGTGTTATTTTCCACGTGGTTGCCAAAGTGGGGTCAATAAAAACCCCAAAT
The DNA here is from genome assembly GCA_963281255.1 of Aphrocallistes beatrix. Lineage (NCBI taxonomy): Eukaryota > Metazoa > Porifera > Hexactinellida > Sceptrulophora > Aphrocallistidae > Aphrocallistes > Aphrocallistes beatrix. Next base: position 4,391,429 of record OY725489.1, read on the forward strand.
TCAAAATGGAATAATTGGCATAATATAGGGAATATTGGAAAAAGGAGAACATATAATGCATACAAATTAGATATTCTATCGAGTTGACAATCTAAAAGAACATTTGAATCGGGAACCAAAAGACCCCACTATGTCGTTTGAGGAAAAGGCTCACTGGGGTATCAAAATACCCCACTATGTCGTTTGTGCAATAAGTTCACTGGGGTATCAAAAGACCCCACTATGTCGTTTGTGCAATAAGTTCACTGGGGTACCAAAATACCCCACTATGTCGTTTGTGCAATAAGTTAACTGGGGTATCAAAAGACCCCACTATGTCGTTTGTGCAATAAGTTAACTGGGCTATCAAAAGACCCCACTATGTCGTTTGTGCAATAAGTTCACTGGGGGTATCAAAAGATCCACATGTCGTTTATGCACGAAGTGTTCGTCCAAGCCGCGAAGCGCAAGCAAGCGAAGCGCCTTGTTATTTAAGAACAGTGATCAAAGTATTATTGTCAAATTTTGTACCAGTCTGGTAAAGCGACAAGATTAACTATTAATGCATGAATTATCAATGCAATCTACATGTTTATAGTGTTAAGTAGAAGAAAATAAATAGTATTCGTTATGTAGTAATTTTCAAATTCTAAAAAACGAGAATACAATGTTAAAATTAATAGATAATTTATAAAAATATAACGAATAAATGGAAGAAAAGAATAAAAGTACTCAATGGTGGCATACTTTTATTCACTTAAGAGAGACTAGATCTTCACACTGTAAGCATACCGGCGAGTTCTTTGAATGATTCTGGCACACTAAAGTATCGCACATGAAGCAACATCTTTTACTTTTTTATCCTTTGATCTTTTACAGAAAAAACATCTCCCCCTAGGTAAATCTTTTCGCTTGTACATCGAAGTATTCTATTGCTAAATCTGAGGAACTATGTACTGGAATTGGAATTACAGGAGTTGTTAGGTCAGAATGAATCCCAGTCCCAGACTCAGATTGAATAGATTGAGGGGTTTCATATATTGGTAAACCAATATCTTCTGACCGAGATTCAGGAGGCACTTCTTGTGTAGGGGTAGGTGTACAAAGCTGAGCTACATGGGGAAGAATACTACCTGAGCCAGATACAACCAATTGCGAATCACCTACTCTATCTAATAAGGATATCGTATGCAAATACGAATCCTCGCATAATTTTATCATGAAGTCCATTGATAGTTTCACGTCCCTATGGAGATATCTATAGTCAGGGGATGACTTTCTGCGTTTGATGAGAGGAGTGACGAGTTGGTGTCCCAATTGATAGAGGAATTCTTTTCGATTCTTTTGCTTAACTAATGGTGAATTAGGATACTTTAGCTGATAAATGACCCACGCTGCATGAATGGCAAATGCAATTAAGTCAGAGAATATGACGCATGGCCATCGTCTGGTCGAACGGCAAGGTCTAAATGCGGTTATTTGTTGATCTACAGAGTCAACCCCGGACTTTTGTTTATTATAATCTTGTATAACTTTACTTGGTTTTATTTTAATATCATCTGCTGTTTCAGTAGTGTGATGAAAATTTGATAATAAAAGGACATATAGATTTTTCTTCCTGATATAAGAAATCATTGTATTTCCCTTATACGAAATAAATTTGGATGAAAATTCAGGAATTCCCTTTACGATTTTCATGATTTTTGGAATCTCTTTCCTATTTGATCTCATTGTTCTAAAATATAGAATTTTCTTTTTCTGCAAATAATCTCTGACTTAGAGGTAAAGAGGTGAAATAGTTGTCTCCAACCAATATTTGTCCTGGGCGAAGATTTTCTGCCAATCGACAAACCAAATCTTCAGTTTTATTAGAAAACCGTGCTTTACCTAAGTAAACTTCAATAACTAATGGATAATATGTTTTCGAGTCGGCTATAATCCACAACTTTAACCCGTATTTCCCAGGCTTGGATGGGATATTGGCGAAACGAACACATTCCACGATAACGAGCAAGAAGTTCGTCGATTGTTAAGAACGTACCAGGTGAATAATATTTGAAAAGTGATGATTTTACACTTTCAAAAACCCAACGAATTGGAGCCAGTTTATCAGTTTTCAGCCTCTCCATTCGAGTGCTGTAATCGTCAAATCGTAGGTATCGAGAAAAACTTTTTAAACGTTCCCTTGGCATTGTAGCTTTGAATATTGTGCGTGATTTATTCGGGTCCTCCGAGTATAACTCGTTGATTGGTTCCTTGTTAGCCCGAAACACCCCAGTAAGAATAAGAAGCCCCAAATACGCATCTAATTCCATCAAAGAAAATGTATTTAAGTGTGATTTATTTCCAACAGCGGTAGCAGGGTTTTCACTCAAAATATCATTTAACTTCTTGTTGGTCATATCCAGGATATGTTGGCACAGCTCTTTATGAAAAACAACTTGAAAATATCTATACCAAGGATAAAAAGGATAGAGTTAAAACATATTCCGACAGGAAACATACAGAGCCGCTCCCAGGAATAAATACTGGGGGTATGCAGCCGAAGCGAGCCAAAAAAGGTGTTTGGGGCTTTGCCACCCAGCGATTTTTTGGAAATATTGTGACAAAATGATCGATATATATAAATATGCCGAATGATATCTGAAATTTGCCCACTGTGCAAAAATTTGAGGTACGGCCCTTGTAGGGGTTCATTAGGGGGCGCACCCTCAAATTTGGGGGAATGCGAAACTGCCGACTGTTAAAAAAGTGGGATGGGAGGGGCTGTCACCACCCCCACACCCCTCCATAGGACAGATCCTGGCAACAGACAGTTAAAATACAAATGAATCTAAATAGTACTGTTGTATGACGGTTCAACTACAGTATGTTTCATAATTATTGCCACTAATTTAATATTGTCATAAAGTAAATTTGTGTTGATACATAAGAAAGGCAATTATAGGTTACATTTTGTAATATATAAGTATTATGATATCAATAAAATCAGTACTTTATCTTCTTTCCTTTTAGTTTGATACACTGTCGTATCCGCTTGGGCATTGAATTTAAAAATTCACAAGGAAATCGGGGGTAAAAGTGCACCACTCTTTAACAATTGCAGTTTCTAATTCAGCTATGTTTGAAAAGTGACTGATTGAGAGACGATGCTTTAATACCCCCAGATGTTTTCTATTGGGTTTAGATCCGGGAAATATGGTGGCCAAGGCAAAACTTGCAAATTTTCACTATCTTTCCAAGCTCTACTGACTTTGGATGAGTGTATTGGAGAGTTGTCCTCTTGCAGTATCCTTCCTTCTGGATACAAAACGTGAGCTGATTCAAGCAAACATTCATTTAGTGTTTCGATATACAACTATGAATTAAAATTCTGTTTGAAAACCTTTAGTACAGTAGCTCCTCTAGCAGAAATACCACCCCAAATGTGAAGTTTCGGTACATGACGGGATATCTGTGAAATTGGATTTTCATCTCCTTTAGTCCACACCCGCAGACGGTGTCTATTTAGTAATTATTTCTATTTAAATTGCTTTTTTATCATTTTTAGATCCTTATAGGGGTTCTAAACAATAATTCCGATTTTTATAACTCCAGCCCCAATATTTCGCCACTTTGAGCCACTTGTATCACCTGGTGTCGCTCTAAAAACGACACATTTTAAATGCGAAATGTCCCACACCTATAACTTCTTTTAACAGTGCCAGATCATCTTTTTAATGCTGAATTCATGCTCAGCACTAGATTTCCAGCAATTTGATATATATATTGACCATATTTTGAAACATTTTTGCTTGACCGTGCCTAGCAACGGCCAGGAATTTTTTCCACATTCCTGACCGTTGCTCGGAAAAGGCAACCAAAATATTCTCCAAATATGGTCAATATATATATCAAATTGCTGGAAATCTAGTGCTGAGCACGAATTCAGTATTAAAATAACGACCTGGCATAGTCAAATAAAGTTATAGATGTGGGATTTCGGCGGATACTAGGTCATTTTTGGGTCCCCAGTCATAACTGACAACTTTTTTACACTTTTGAAGGTGTCATGATGTGAAAATATTTGATATGCCATATTTTGAAGTTAAGTACTACTATAAGTTGTTGATTTAGGATTTTTAGATGTAATTTAATACTAGGACACAGTAAAAAATAATGGAAATCAAGCCTTTCCGAAGAAAATTGCTTTGTAGCCTGTTTTTAGCACTCAAAAAGATCAATTTTACAACGGAGGAATCTCTAGTTGCAAAAGTCGTAGATTAAAAAACTCGACGGTTTTGGAAAGATCTCGTCACGTAGAACAAAATGATAGAGACAGATTTTCGATATTCTACTTTAGAAAAAAGTTAAAATATTTTCCCTTATGAAAATCTGCCTCTAAAAATTGTAGCAACGAAATTTGAAAGAAAAAATTATTTGGGTTAAAATTGAAAATTCTATTCCTATTATTTTCTTTATTCAACCATTTCGTGCAGGAATAATTGAGTAAAAGAGACATAAGCCATTGAAGTTTCCTTGAATGTCCTCTATAAATTAGGTGATTTGTAGAAAATATTTTTCTTGCTTCTTGAGCTTCCGAAAAGTCTATTTTTGCAGATAACTCGTCGAGAATAGTTTCCACAAAAAGTTTCAGGAGAAAATAATGAAAAAAAAGTTAGTTCTGGAAGGAAACACCACCCTTAATCTACACTAGTCAATATCAAAGGAAGAGCTATCAAAGAGCATAAGTTGTATCTCATGAATTCATAGTACATATTATATTAAACAATACATATAAACGACGAGTGTCTTTATATATTATAACATGAAAACCTCTCAAAAACAAAATATAAAAACTGGATATGAGAAGAACAATAAATTGAACTCTATCAATGTTAAAATTTCTGCGTCATTTGGTGTTACGAAAATAATTGGTGACATTAGTAGTTATGGTAAGTCGGCGTCCTCCCGTGCATATAAATTGCTGGTACTTGCATTAACAATACCAAACCAAATGGACAAATCTCATAAAGCAAATTGGACCAGAGAAGAAGAGTACAGTTTCATTAATGAAATTGAGTCAGCAGGTGAGATTTTGAGAGGGTCAGGAAATTCTGCTGACAAATACAAAAGGTGGAAACAAATCTTGAGAGACATTGTAGCCAAACTAAACTCATTGCATGGCAATGGCAGAGCTGTAGAGGATATTAGAAAAATCGACCAACCTAAAGCTAAATGCAAAGTCCAAAGTTGATGCAAGCTTTAAGGAAGCCAGAAAGACTGGATGGGGTACAAACACTGCAGGTAGAGGATGAAGATATGTCTAATTATTTTTGCTGACTCTGCAGATCGGGTAACAGAGATGTTCCAAAACACCCCTGCTTTTAGAGAAATTTCAGGTCTTTTTCAAGCACCAGCAATAGCATCAGCAGTATCGGCTGCAGGTCCCGATGAATTTGAAGATACTCCAATTTTAGAGTCTCCAGCAGAAATTGAAATCCCGACAACATATAAGGCATCAAAGAAAAGTCAGAAGAAAAGGCGAACTGTTGATGAGCAAGATGATTCGGTCGAACTCTTGAAGGCTGCAGACTTACTTCCGTTACAGCAGGAAGTTTTGTTCCAACAGATGGCTGTATTCTCAGAACAGCTGCAGTTAATAGAAGAACAGAGGGACTATTATCGATTGAAACGTCAGATACTGCTGGAAAAATCATTGTAAATAGGAAAATAGGATCAAAGTGATTATTATCAGTCATTTGAATCAATATAAAGCCTGTCTCTATAACTATGCATGTTAGAATAAGTGTAAGGTTATATAATCAAAGAATGTATGCTAGTTTATTCATATAAACCAAAGAAGAATTTGCCACGAATTATAGCATGTAATACATGTTGCGATGTTATACACAATAAGAGAAATGATTCTAAAATATTTAAATTTTATTTGAAGTCTTATATCAATCAAGTAGATTCAATGTTCGATAGAAGTAATTTTGAACAACATTTATGGAATTATTAGTGAAAATCGAATCAATTACAATACTTAAGACATCTCCCTAGGTTGCTTAAAGTTCGTTCTTAAGATCGAACTTAAGACTTAAGTACTAAGATCGATCTTAAGTTCTTAGTGAATACGGCCGCTGTCCTCGTAAATCAACAGAATGTTTTTCTGATACCTAATCCATTTTCGTCAACTTACTTATGTAAGGCCTGGTTTTAGTCTCTGATTGGCATAAAAACCAAGCAACGTAACAGATTAGAATGCAAGGAGATTTGAGATGAACATTCAGGAAACAGACCGAGCAGGTGCTTGTAGCCTACCGGACTAGGAGAAAAATAATAGATAAGGTCAAACCCGATATGCTTCCATGGTGTCTCAGGAGTGGGAATCAGATGCAACTTTCTCTGAGGTTTAGGTAACATTGACTTGTTGTGCTGGCAAGTATCACACGATTTCACTTTCAATATAGAATTGAATATACATAATAAAGGTTAATTCAATAGAAATTGTAATTGATAACTAATGAACTAAGCTCAAGTAGTTGACGATCTCTGAATACATCCCCAACAAATAATAACACTGCTGGATTGATTGAACGGGAGAATTCATTCCCAAATGCAGTATAATATAATGGTACTTTTCCAATATACCGGATACATCTGAGCAGCATGGAACCTGGAAGTCTTTCTCTTCCCCGTTTCAATCTCTCTCTGTGATTAATTTAAACATATGTAATGATATATTAGTCGTCACAAAACAAATATGCGACCCTCTCGGGGTTTGATTATGGCACGAGAGAGGCCAATCTCTATTCTCTCTCTTGGATAGTCTCGTGTCCCTATCATGCAGCCTCAAGCGATTATCTTTTGGTCAGGCCAAAGCAAATTTGTACGTTATGAAAATTAATCGATAATTAAAAAATGTTCCTGCCATGCGAACGTCGCAGGTTTAGAAACAAACTAATAAGAATTTGTGCGCATTGTGTGTTTACATTGTAGAGCATCTGCGATTCAGAAATAAAAAAATGTCTGTCGACAGACCAATAGTGCAGCTCCAGGAATTGACTCGAAGGAATATGAAATGTAAATATCGGAATACGTCGAGAAATACCCATTTTAGGGCATTCTAAGTGTGAAATTTGGGATCTACATATTCAAATATCCTATATTAGCCGTTGAGAACTCGCTTTTAGCTCAAAATAAGATTTTTTCCAAAAGGTGTGAAAATATGTATATATTAATATGTTAAAAACTCGTAAAATATTCATATTATTACTTTCAAAATGCGAAAATCGGATCCTACGTGGTACATTAGTCGTTGAGATCTTACTTATATCTTTAAGCAAAGCTTCGCGGTTGGAGGTGTTAAAATATGAATATATACTCATAAAAACCGGAAGTGATGTTGCGAAAAAATGTTGACGGTGCACATCCATACCATAATGAGATTATACATGCGAAATTCACGAAATACATACATTACATACATACATACATACATACATACATACATACATACATACATACATACATACATACATACCTACATACCTACATACCTACATACCTACATACCTACCTACCTACCTACCTACCTACATACATACATATCTACATATCTACATATCTACATATCTACATATCATCTACATATCTACATATCATCTACATATCTACATATCTACATATCTACATATCTACATATCTATACATATCTATACATATATATACATATATATACATATATACATATATACATATATATACATATATATACATATATACATATATATACATATATATACATATATACATATATACATTGATACATATATACATATATACATATATACATATATACATATATACATATATACATATATATATATATACATATATATACATATATATACATATATACATATATACATATATACATATATACATATATACATATATACATACGGACGGACGGACGAGATAGTCCGTCCATGCTATAAGGGAATCTCCCTATAGGAGCTTTTGTGCATCGTTTTAGGGCACTGCCTTTGAACGTGATTTTTGGGGTTCCCTTTGATATATTTCAGTCCTGAGCAGATTTAGATAAAAACTGATCCCGCCATCCAATTCTACGCATCAACTAACATATAGATTGAATTATCTGAAGTATTATTGTTTGAGGCTAAAGGAATAATAGTGTTTTGAAGTGGGTTTACAACCATTTTTGTCCCACTATTTGAGTTGCGAAAATTGACAAAAAATCCACTAAAAGTGCATAATATTTTTTCAACACGAGCAATAATGTTGAACACCTCCCGATTACTTCTTCACATTGGTTCTTAATTATTTCACCTTTTAATGACCTTATTCTACGATTTTAACAATTTTTATTCTCCAAATTTAGTTTTAAGCCATTTTCATTGGGAAGATTCCAAATTTTTGACACTGCCCTAAACCGATGCACAAAAATCTACATAATATAGGAACCAAAATAATTGCCCTTTTAAAATAAACCAATATATAAATTGGAAGGTGATCCCTTAATGAATACAATGGGTAAATTGAAAATATCCTATTTTCACTCTCATTTGAGATACAGATTTAGAACGAGAACTTTTGGAATGCCCTATGTATTATATATACAAATTGTAAATACAATTTCCCGCATTTTATAACGCGGGAATTATATGAATTCTCAATTCTTTGAGAATACATTCACGAATTCAGTCAACGGTGTCATAAAATAAACAAATTTCGTAAATAACGGGCTGGGGGGAATCATAAGCGGGCCACGGGCCACGGGCTTAACGGGTAGCACCCTAGATAATGGTTGATTAGTAATTAGATCCTGGTTTATTTGAGGACTGATTAAAATATACCATCATTTTCGCCATAAGCCATTTTGGGTGGTGAAGCCATACAAATGTGGGGTCTTATTATTATTAATTATTATTAAATTTCGCTACTTAATGTTTGGGTTCAAACATTTAGTAGCGAACTTTTTGCTGGTGGAAGTCAAGTCTAAACCGACAAAATTCCAGCGAATATTGCCCCGCATTCCTTTGAGGAAACCCTATTTGACGCAATCCTATCAAATTCTAAGTGCAGTATCCGGACTTTTATACTAAAATGGGTCTATTCATGAAGATTAAAACTCCGAATCGGTAAGTGATACAACTATTCGAGTTTCAGATTCGAAATCTTCGCATTCGAATTAGTTATTGTAAGATATTTCTAATCAATTATTAATTCCTAATGTTTTCAAATTATCAATCACTGCTACCTTGTGCCACATATGTCCCTTTTTATCACTATACATGATGGTGATGTACAACCCCTTGTGGCACAAGTTGATAATCTTTGCTCATTGAGTTGAGTAATTTATTAGAGAAATTTGATTGTATTTGAATGTAGTATTTGAAATTTTTAATTACTTTCTGTAAGTATTTTATTACAATTTCAAATACATTCATCTTGAAATAGTGCAATTACGATTACTAATACAAATGATTTTTAAATGATTTTCCAAACAGTAATTTGATTTAAAAATTATTTTAGAAATGATTCGCCACAATGCATTCGATTTACGACAGATTTTACAATGATTCAAGTCATATTAATTGATTCAACACAGTTTGTTTCAATGTAAAATCACTTGCAAAAGTCAGATATTGATTTTGATTTTAGATCAGTATTAATTATATTTGTATATTTTGCCTTGTTTGAACACACCCTGGTTAGGGAGGGTATAAGGGAGAGATAGTTTTTGTTAATCATGTCATTCCACCATTATTATCCAGCCCAGGCGCTACACTCCCCTTGACTTAAGACAGTTTCCCTGTATACCTCTTTTATCCGACACCGAATGACAAAATGAAACCCATTTACAGTCCAGACAATGATACAACTCAGAATTCATGAATGGAACCCATCAAACTTGGACACATAAGATGTATTAGCCCAATTTAACACCTGCAGTTGCAGACTCGTACCATTTTTCCAAATCTTGATTTGAACGTCGAATTTTCATTTCACACCATTTACTGCCATTCTATTTCCAGTTTTTCAAAATTTAGCAGTAATTATCAGAAGCTGGTGTGAGAGTACTAATAGTTCCGTGCTGAAATGTGTACAATACATGAGAACAGTTTTAGATTGGCAGCAACTAGCCCTATCTAAAATACATTGTACCATAATTACTGATCTAATGTGATCACGCACCACCAGCTCACCATCACAAGTTATATCTTGGCTAGGCCACTCGTTATTAACGCCAAAAATATTCGCTTTATGAGTTCGAAATTGGCAAAATCGGATTCTATATAGTGGAATCATAGATCCTAATAATAGTATAGGAAGCACACTCAAAAGTACATCAACTTCGTGGTCACATCTAACTTTCACATCTTGGAGTTGAGTACAATTGATTTTATATTATCATTAATTTAATATTAAATTTTCCTCAAACACGAGTAAGGGGAGTGATCTCGATATAGAGTACACTCACCTAACAAAAGTATTCCTACATTCCAAACCTTTCCATTAAAAAATTATAAAATGAGTATATTTATGGGGAGAATAGCATCTGATTGCAAATGGGTGCATTTGCAATCAGATGCTATTCTCCCCATAAATATACTCATTTTTCAATTGATTATTTACTATTTTCAATTGATTATTTACTAAGTAGTATAATAGAGATAGTGTAGTTTATCTTTGAATTTTGATATAATTTCTATTCTATTATGACGATATTAGTATTAATAATGTATGTAATATTATCCTTGTATGCATTTTAAATTCATGTTTTAATATGATACAGAATCCTTCAAAAATCATTTAGATTCTTTGCCTTCCCTGTAATGAGCAAATATAGTCTCTTGCTACAAAATAAATATTCAAGTAATTCATCAAAAGATTTTATTACTTGTTGAATAAGATGGATTCCTAACCTCATATTATTACTACATTTCTCCACGAAACAGAACAGAAATATTCAAATTTTATCAAGATACTTTTCGTTAAATATTCACTCTGTGACATCATATGGTAATTGCAGTACCAACTGATTTTGCATAATTAATGCGTCTTTCAGAAAGCATAGTTTGCTATGCTATATGTGATGGGTTCGTAATAAATATATAGCATCAATTTATTGCCCATTAGTAAAAAGCTAAAAGACAAAGATTACCTTTACAATGTCATTTTAAAATAAACAAAAAATGTTACTGCAATTATTATTATTATTACAACCGTGCTTTGCTTGCTTGCACTGCGGGGCTGGCGGAAACTATGTATCTACCAGAGGCTCCCTTCGGTCGCCTGGAAATGAGATTGGTTAATTATAAGGAAGATATCATCATTAAATATGTTCATCTTATTTTTAAAATCGATAACACTCCAAAAATTACCAAATTTGTCAATATTTAAAATTTTGATGAGTAATGATGACGTCATAGTAAAGTGATGAGTCATCATTTTTTGATGAAAGTTGCATCATATGTGAGGCGTTTTAGTATACAGATTCTGTTAAAACTTCAGCCTTCCATCTCCTATAATGGCTGAGTTATTCCCGAATAACTGTGTTGCTTAACCCTCGGTTGGCTAGGAATGTTGAAAGTGAAAATGAAAGTACATTGAAAGTGAAAATGAAAGTGGGGTTTTCTCTATTTATATATACTTTTGAGACGTAGCCAGGCGAGGGTTAACTTTTAAAAATGTGACGATAACGTCATAATAATAATTATTATTATAATTATTATTATTATTATTATTATTTGTTTGTGCAAGTTGATTGTGGAACTGGGAGGTGCTAGAATCATGAAATTTGGTACACAAGTAAATACTAGTAGTAATGAGATTTAGATTGAGTTCGAAGATCAATTCAAAATTTTCACACCTCTGTAAGAAAATGGAAAACATTTTAACATCTTTTCTATAGAATATATATGGCTTCATTCTAAAGTAATAAACATATTTTGTACCTTTTTATACATATTTTCACACCTTTTCGCAAATTTTGAAAGATATGCTAGACTAGCTTTCAACGGCTGATATAGAATTTTTAGCGGAGAGTAGATCCCGAAAAATCGCATCTACGAAAGTATTATGGTGATAATTTTGTTAATTTTTTTACAATAGATACATAAAGTAAAAATTTTAAATATAGGCTAGAGACTAGCTTTCTAGGGTTGATATAGGGATTTTGGGGGTATGGATCCCGAATATCAGACTTTCCAAACTATATGGCAAGTATTTTGTTCAAAATAATCTACAGTTGATATTTCAAGGCGCCGCGAGGACGATTCTGCGGACACAAAGTGTTCGCTAGGCAAGTGCTCAATGCGACCTTGGAAATATTATATCTATGTACCCACTGCTTTATTTATGGGGGCGACTTCCTATGAAGTTAAGGTTAATCTCTCAATAATAACATATGTATGATAAAGAATCACGAGAGTGCAACAAAATTATAGCAAAGTCATGATACCATGATAACTATCACTAAACTACATGTCCCTCTAAACTGTAGGAATGTGTGAGCATTCCGTTGAAAATTTCCACACATTTCTAAACAATCGGTGCATAGTGAGAATTCTTATGTGAATTGAACATTTATGTTACGGACAAAAGTGCATTAAACAAGCAAGAAAATCACTAAAATTGTTGTAAAAATAGCTTGCTGCGCAATATAGTGATGACAGAACACATGGACTTGGGTACCTATAGATATAACATTTATACAGCCTGGTAATACATTTCTATGGCTTATTACGTACAGGAAACGAAATTTTGGTAATGTTGTAAATTACCCTACGAGTCAATTCCTGGTTCAGATTATAGTTTAGTTTGCTATGATCGGTCACTGTTACCCACTCTATTAGTCTCTTAGTGCCAAATATAACTGTGATGTATACTCTATGAGATGTAACGTAACTATACTTAAATGATCCTTCGGCGCTCGCATCATCCAGCAAATGGCTCCCGACCTTTCAAAGTCCTAGCTATGTCTCTGCCCCTGATGCGCTATAATTCAAACGAGTGGTGTTCTATATAAGTTCTTAAAAATTGACACAAACCAGCATTTTCCAGTTTTATCCAAAAACGCGGACAGTCTAGGGAAAACTGGACGATGGTCACTCTAATTTACTAACCGAATTATTCATTTTTACATTTTATACTTCATACCGAATTGAAAATAGCGTTAAGCACTAAAATGCTCCTCATTGTGCAATCTCTATCACCCTTTACATAATGTACAAGTATCAAAATAGTATCTTGTCTTTTGTTAGAGACTAAAAAATATTTCTTTTTAGATTTTTGGCCTATTATTCCTCTGAATCATAAAGAAATATGCTAGTAAGAACTATTAGATACGTTTTATGTTATATATAATGCTGAGCATCAGCTCTATTGCAATTCCCTATCAAAACCTACTCAATTTTAACATTTCTGCACCTCGCACCGTATTCGCCTTTGTTTTACACCACCGACATCCTTTTTTCTTTTGAGCCCATCCTCCCAAAGTCTGTCTCACTTCCAGCTCTGTGGTGACCAGTAGTTGGTAACCCTGGTGTTAGTAATATTGAAAGTTGGTATATTTATATATTTTTATGCCTAAAGCACTGAAATAATTAACATTGAGGCTATGTATTGACTTCATTATTTTCGCTAAATTATTCCTCATGAACACGCACCAAAATTGATTCCTTGTAGATTTAATTTATATCTTTTCTAAAGAATTAGATTATTTGTCGGTATTATCTTCAAGCACTTATATTTTATTATTAAACCCTACAAGATATCATAGTGACAGTTTCTTTTCAAAAATCTGATAGCAATTATCAAGAGGTAAGCAATGAATTTCTTAAATGTCCAAATATCAATTGCTAGTTGATGAAAGTCTGTAATCTAGGATGTTGTTTAGTTGAAAAGTGGATTTGTACAAGAAAAATTAATTAAAGGGAATCTTTTATTTCCGGTATTTAGGGTGAAAGCTATACTCCTATAATGGCAGGGTTTCTTTCAGGGGGGGGGCGCGGGGGGGCCTTTGCCCCCCCCCCTTGGAAATGACTTAAGTGTAATTAATATGATTGAAAATGGCCATGCCCCCTATAGTCCTAAAAACCTTCATTTGCCCCCGCTTACATAATATCCTGAAAGAAACCCTGAATGGACATATGAACTTATTTATAATTTATACTTTAAGAAATACCTTTATAACAAATGTATTCTGGAAACTCAAGAAATTATATACTACTTGTATAGATACCTAAGTGACTGAATTTTTCATATAACGAAAATACCTATGAGTTCTCTACTTCGATATGTAATGATAAACATGGTTTTCATATGGAGGGAAACACATGTATACATTAAGACATACAGTGTAACCTTGCTAACCGGGGAATTTGGGACTACATATTTAGAAAATATTCCCCAGTCCCCGGTTAGGGAGTATCACACAGTAGGCGGATGGTGAACCTATTGAGGCATTCAGAGCTAGTCATATGTTGTACGAGTTGGAGAAGTTTTTTATTGCAAATGACATGTTTGTGGACCCAGAGTGGGCTCATGCCCGTTCAAGATCACAAAAGATCTTGCCAACAAGTTCCTGTAGCAGTCAAGCATCACCGATCTTTTCGGACATACTCAGTAGCCAGGAAGCTTATTTGTGATATTAACCTCTCAGATTTAGTGAAAACTAATATACTACATTGTTTGTATCATGTAAAGTATTATTTGAACACTATTGCATTAAAAAATATCCACCTCGATCTGTGTAATAAATTCTCCGGTTAGCGATGTTAGGATTTAGATAAATACACCAATTCGTAACCAGATCACAATCCCCATTCCCCGCTTAGGCCAATTCCCCAGTTGGCGAAAGTCATTTGTATGGCAAATGACGAAACCAAGGAAAAATTCCCCGGCCTCTCAAATCGGGCCCCTGTTTGCTAGGTTACACTGTACTATAAATTTGGTGTCCATATTCTGAGTCTAAATATTCTAATTATCCATCTTATCCCTGCCCTCAATTGAAACTTATGAAGGAAGTAGTTAGGGTATTCTCAGGCATTCTTCAAAGGTATCTTGTCAGACTCTACACTCTAGAGCATCCTGTTTCTTGCGAAGTGTTTGACCCCATTTTCCATAAAAAAAGGAAAATAGGGTTATTTAAACAAACAACGAGAGTTAAAATGAACTGTATCTATTCATTAGGAGATTATTTTTAACTTTCGACGCAACATCAAAAATCATCAAAATTCGCCATTTCAATATTAGAATAATTTGAGGGTGTTCTACTCTAACAATATTAGAATAAAGGTCTGGGAAATTGACCGTATCGTTTATTTGTACTAGAAAATGATAGTGCGATTTTTCTAATTTTAATTAGTTTTGATATATACGTACATCACCTATGGAATTAGCTATATGAGTTAAAGTAAGAGGAAATGTAATAGAAAAGGTGCTCTCGATCAAGTTTTGTCAAACTTATTTAAAATTTGACCACAATTTTCATTAAATTGGTCATAATTTGACAAAATGTAGAACATCAATGCTGATCTGAAGTTGTATAACAACGAAACAACTAAATATCTAAACAATGCATTTATATCATACATGCACCTAATTAACTAATTTCCCTTAAATAGTTACAGTTAATGCTTAATTGCAATCAGATTTTTTTAATTCTTGAAAGATCAAAGCAACTTTCTCAGTAAGAAAGTGCAGTCATTTTGTTTGAAAATACAGTTGAGTAACTATCCTCTAGGCTAGAGAATCTTATTTTAATTGAATACTGGGAATATGAAGAATTTATACGGATAGTTCAATCAAAGTACTCAAATAATACCACTATATTGACAATACGGTATAACTTTTATGATTGGTTCTAAGTATTTGATAAGTTTTACATTGTAGAAAGCTGAAATTTTCTTGTTCATTATATGAAACAATATTTCCTTCTATTTTACCTATTTATGGCTCCCAGAATCATTTTCTAAACCGGTCAAAATGGGTTTATCGAAAAACCTGAAATTTTAAAAAGTATTCCAACCTCACTGGAACTGACAGCAAATTTTACCAAAATGTTACTAAATTGCACCGAAAAATGAGTAATTATTCTGATTTATTCCCGCCTCTACTAAAAATTGCAATTACGGTTAAGATATGTGAAAAATATTAATATAACAGCAACCATATTTTTCGAAACCTAATTTGCTTTTAGGGGCACTGTGAATGGGGTCAAAACCCCATTCAATCAAAGTGACCCTATTAAATAGTGTTTACTGTATGAATATAGAATGTCATAAAGTTTTCTAGTTTTGAAAGAGAACCAGTTTGCATGATTTGTAATATTTTCGATGCAAAATTGAACACTTCCCTTCCATCTAATCTCTGATATCCACCCTAATTTATGGAATTCAATTATTTCTTATTGGTATTTACGGTATTCTTCACGCACCCACAAATAATGCCTTAATAGAAGCTCAATTCTAAGATGTGTTTATCCCTGCCACCATCAGTCCTTAAACTTTTCCATACACAGTTTATCCAATGAACAACTTAATGTATACAAAGTTATGTCATACCCATCTTCAAAGATAATTGTGTCCCAGCTAATTAATTAGCTAGTGTTAGCTCCAAGGTGCTCAAATGGGAGTAATATATAGTCGGACGGAAGATAGAAATTTGGATGGGGGCTGATGAACAAAGAATTTATTCCACCTGGCCTAATTTGATGTATTGTTAAATATAGTATCCTAAGTGATAGCACTTTTTGGCATAATGTGCATTTTGCAACAAAATATTCTCATAACCTATTACTGAACCAAAAGTTTCTTTATATCCAGGATTTTTCAACATTATTATATAGAGATGATTCCTTTTCCCAGGATATTGTTCTTATATTCGGTGTCCTATAACCGAATACCACTGTGTGTCAGCTCGAAACTTAAATATGGTAGATGAAATGCTGTATGACGTTATCGTTACCCTAGTTCATTCCCAAATCGATTGAACATGAGACCTCAGGAAAATATGGTTAAGACTATGTTCCGTGATCCTCGGCTGATTCTTTATATTCTCAAAATGCAATTCATATAAGATTTCCCGACTGAAGGAATATAATAATAATTTAGCCTTCTTTGAATTTGTCCTGTCGAGAGCCACATTTCCTTTATTATTTATTTATATTAAGAAATCCATAATAGCTATGTCAAATCTAAATTGGTCATTGAATTCGGCACTATTTATTACTCAATATACAGGGTGGGCCATAAGTTCTGTCCCAACCTTTATTTGGTATAAAATTTTTTATACTCAAACAATGTTAGTTATTATTGTCTTCAGAGATTGTAATTCGAATACTTTCAATGATTTAAAAAGATTTTTCGAGTCTGAGACCTAGAACTGTGTTTTGTACGGTAAGTTTGGTGAATAAAAAATGTGCCCTGGTTCGCAGCGAAAATCACAAATCAGGTCCCGCTGCTTCTGTATAAATTGTCTACATAATCGATGTTCCATGACGATTTAACACCAGATACCTTTCATTCACCATAGAAATATTTCACGAATCCACTGAATTCATTTTCAGACATCAGAAAAAGTTATTCATTCGCAGTTCAAATTAGGTATATTTTGCAAAATTCCTTAAAATGGCACTTTTTTCACATCACAAAAAAATCTGATCCAATTTGTCTTCAAAATGCACTGATCTTCACATCGTATATTTCTACAAATTTAGAGTGTTCGAGGAAAATGTGAGAGCTATTTTTTTCCGAGAATTTGAAGACTCTAGAAAGATAATACGAAAAGCAGTGGCCTCTGATTCGCGATTTTCGCTGCGAACCAGGACACATTTTTTGTTCACCAAACTCACCGTACAAAAACACAGTTCTAGGTCTCAGTGCTAGGTCAGCACATCGTCAGGGTGGAGGCACTGCACTTCTCTGTCGTGATTCCTTCACGCTGAAGTGCAATGCATCTGGTGAAGTATCATCTTTTGAGTTCTCGGATTGGGCTATCTCTTCTTCTGAAATCTCCCTTCGTATTATCCTAATTTATCGGCCTCCCTACTCAAGGAATCATCCTATTTCTACTTCCTTGATCAAAAACCCATCCTCTTATGCAAGGAGCCCCTAATAATAACTGGAGACTTCAATATCCATGTTGACATCCCGTCTGAGTCTTTACAGTTCTCCGAGCTCCTGCGTTCTCTATCTTTGATCCAGCATGTGAATCAGCCAACTCATGAGAAGGGTCACATTCTCGATCTAATAATATCCCGTTCTGCATACAACATCATCCTCTCTGATCCCTCTCCTTTCCATCTTTTCTCAGACCATTTCTCCATCTCTTGTAGTCTCTCGCTTTCCAAACCTTCTCTTTCCTCTCAGGAGGTTACCTATCGTTCCAAATCCATCAACCTCCCAATCTTTCTTGTTGATCTCGCTTCCTCTGATCTCTGTGCTCGCCCACCTGATCATCTTGAGGAACTTATTGTATCATATAACAGCACCCTATCCTCTATCTATGATCAGCATGCTCCTCCGCGATCCAAAACCATAGTCACCCGTCCTCGTGTCCCTTGGTTCACCAGTTGCATCAAGCAGGCCAAGCGAGCGAGAAGGAAGCTGAACGGAAGTGGCGCCAGTCTAATGACTCTGACCATTTGGCTGAATTCAAGCATCAGAGGAATCTTGTGACTGACCTGATGAACAGGGAACGTCGCAGTTTCTATTCTGATTGGATCAGTCAGTCCTGTCATGACCAGCGCTCACTCTTCCGTAAGGCTAACACACTTCTCGGCTTACGCCAGCAACAGGTCCTACCACCTCATGCTGACAAGGCTGCTCTTTCTCAGGAACTCGCCAACTTCTTTGTTCTTAAGGTAGATAACATCCGTTCCACCATTGATTCAAGTGCATCGTCGTCTTCCGTTACCCCCTCAGATGATTCAAACATCGAATTCCAGCATACTTTCCACCAATTCAAAGAATTATCTCAGGAAGAAATTGTTTCCCTTGTTTCCTCTGCTCCTAATAAATCTTGCATCCTCGATCCTATCCCAGCATCCTTGGTCAAATCATCTCTACCTTTCCTAGCGCCCATCCTTACGAAAATCGTAAATGGTTCCCTCTCGACTGGTCATTGTCCTTCTCCCTGGAAGCGCGCCATCATCTTACCCAAACTTAAAAGACCAAATCTTGATCCCATCTTCTCTAACTGTCGTCCACTTAGCAATCTTTCTTTCATTTCTAAGATCACTGAGAGGGCCGCTTCCATCCAGGTCGTGAATCATCTTACATTACATCATCTCTTCCCCGGGACGCAGTCTGCCTATCGTAAACACCACAGTACGGAGACTGCGCTCCTGAAGGTCACAAACGACATCCTCCTCAGCATGAATCGCCAACACGTATCTCTTCTGGTTCTTCTTGATCTTAGTTCAGTCTTCGACACCGTCCACCATACCATCTTACTCAACCGTCTCCAGTCTCATTTCGGCATTTGCGGCTCTTCTCTGTCTTGGTTTGAATCTTACCTCTCTGGTAGGACTCAATTCGTCTCGATTAAGGGTTCTAATTCCTCCAATATCCCGGTCCAACACGGAGTTCCTCAGGGTTCTTGTCTTGGTCCGCTTCTCTTTAGCCTCTATACTAGTCCTCTATTCGACCTCATTAGGTCCCACCTCCCCGACATGCACTGCTATGCCGACGATACTCAGGTCTATCTTTCTTTTAAACCCGGTTCCATCTCTTCTGAAGAATCTGCTTTCTCCGCCATCCAATCTTGCATCTCCGCGATCCGTTCCTGGCTCCTCACCAACAAGTTGCTTATCAATGACACCAAGACTGAGTTCCTTATAATAGGGACTCGTCAACAACTATCTAAGGTTCAAACTGATAGCATCTCTGTTGAGTCGAGAATCTCATCTCTGTGAGTCGAGAATCTCTTCTTCCAAAGAAGTACGGAATCTTGGAACTTGGCTCGACAATACCCTCTCAATGTCTACTCAGGTCAGCAAAGTCGCCTCCTCCTGCTTCTACTACATCGATAACATCCGGCGTATTAGAAAGTATCTCTCTAGGGAAGTCTGTGAAACTCTTGTTAATTCTCTTATCACATCTCGTCTTGATTATTGTAACAGTCTCTTGTATGGTTGCCCCTCATCCCTCTTAGCTCGACTCCAGCGAGTCCAGAACAGTGCAGCCAGGCTTATCTACAATGTCTCTCGTACATTTTCGTCATCTCCTCTTCTTATTAACCTCCACTGGCTGCCTGTTAAACATCGTATCCTCTTCAAAATCCTCCTCATAACTTACAAAGCCATCCATTCGCTTGCTCCGGACTATATCATCCAGCTCATACAGGTTAAGTAATCCAATCGTACTCTACGATCATCCAACGCCATCCTCCTTGAGCATCCTACTATCAAATCTTCCAAAACTCTGGGTGATCGTGCATTCACTTTAGCTGCGCCTGTTGAGTGGAATCTTCTGCCTCCTAGCATTCGGAATGCCCCCTCACTTCTTCTCTTCAAAAAACTCTTGAAAACTCATCTTTTCCGTATCGCGCAC
Organism: Aphrocallistes beatrix; assembly: GCA_963281255.1. Taxonomy (NCBI): domain Eukaryota; kingdom Metazoa; phylum Porifera; class Hexactinellida; order Sceptrulophora; family Aphrocallistidae; genus Aphrocallistes; species Aphrocallistes beatrix. The sequence continues at coordinate 4,411,978 of OY725489.1, forward strand.
GACATATCCACTTAAACCAATTTCAACGCATATACATACCTTACAAGCATACATACACATACATACGCATACATACACATACATACCTACATGCATAACACACACCTACTCTTTTATTGAATTGTACAGCGCACTTGAACATATTAATATGGAATCTGCGCTATATAAATGTATATTATTATTATTATTAACTAATATCATTTGGGTATAAGAAATTTTATACCAAATAAAGCTTGGGACAGAACTTATGGCCCACCCTGTATATCTAAACTAAGTCATAAATGCGATTTTACATGCATTTATTCAACATTGTAGTAAATTGGTCTTCAAATTATATTTATTAGTAAGTGGAGAATTTTGGGGTTTTTAACGAATTTTCCATATGCCGTATTGCCCTGAATAAGCGTCGGTTTGAATAAGCGCAGGGTCTAAAGGGTGAGTGAAATAAATAAGCGCCGGGGCTCGAATAAGCGTCGGACGCCGGGGCATTTTAGTCCTCACAACATCATATCAAACTAGTATTCTCAGTAGTGACATAAATACAAGTGCTTTTTGAAACATTACATTATCCTTTTTTAATAGAACCGACATTCTCAGTTGTGGCAAAAGTAAAAGTGCCAGTCAATATAATAAACAAAAAAAAAGAGCGCCGGGTCAAAATAGCGAATGAAGGAAATAAGCGCCGGGGGTTGAATAAGCCCCGGGTCTAAAGGGTGAACGAAATATATATGCGCCCGGGCGCTTATTCGAAGCAATACAGTAATTATTAACTTAAAAGACAATAAAATGACCTAAAAAGCTCCCGATCACGAATTTGGGAAATGTATTATCATTGGAAAATTAATAAATTAAGCATACATTAGCTCTATTTAATCTAGGCCCGTTTTTGTAGGACACTTTTTAAAGAAGGCTCAAAGTATTCTTATATTCTTTCAATCGGGAAATCATATATGCATTGAATAGTGAGAATATGGCAAATATATTGGAAGTGTTTGAACCATTTTAACTATTCTATAAGCTACTATTCTAGATAGGGTTAAAAACTTATTGAATGTTCTAAGCTTATTTCACCACAATATTAGCCTTTAAATATTTTGATTTTTAAAATAGACGTATTCCAATTGAAACTAAATTGGTTTCAATTGCAAATAACATCTCATCTATGATCAAGATGGACACAGGCTTAATTTGTTTCAATCAAACAAATCTTGAAAAGTATTCCGACTTCACTGGAACTTACAGCGAGCGAGTTAATTTAAATTGAAACCCTCTTACTTAGTTTCAATCTAAATGCCAATTGTTATATGTTTAGTTTAACAATTATACTTCAATTTTTCAAACGACATTTTTGTAACTTAAAAGTCATGCGATTGTTTTATCCAATAGTAATAAATTATTCAAAGCTGTACATACGAGCAACTTAGAAGATTTTGAGTTATGAGTCAACTTGAAAAATATAACCGATGAAATAAATTGTACTATAACTTAAAAGCCTTTCAGTTTAGAAGTTTGAATTGTATTATCGCACCTAATATGAAGTAGCCTATTATCCATCTAATAAGATTGAGTTTAAATGTCTAACCACTACAGTTCTCAAGATATAGCCTTAATTAACCAAAATACATTTCTATAGCAACGATGGAATGTAACAACATTCTATTAGAGATTTTTCAAATCAACCGGTTCCTAGCTTTGTTCTGTTCGAAAAATGATACATACATCTATTTTGCTTCTGAATGTACTTAAACAGGTTCGAAAATACCCCAATTCGACATCAAAATAGTCTGTTGCGAAATGGTATGATGACTAATCAAAATTTGACAATGCATCTGTGTACTGTGATGCCATGTTTCTATACTAGGATAATAATGCAATCTTAAGCTCTATTCTGCAAGACTGACGATTTAGGTCTTCAAATGTAAAAATTCAACCATCTTCTTGTGCATCCCTGGTATAGTTACTGTCAGGCCTTATATAGTGTAGGCTATGACATAGCATATAAGGTTAGACAGGGGCGTATACTTCGGAGATCCATCGAGGGAGGTGCCAGTATAACGATATAACATCCAGCTGGATGTCTGTGGTGAACTGTTAGCCTTCAGTGGTGTTCAGGGGCAAAGCTCCCCGATCCCATTTTCCTCTATAATATTCACTGACTGTACATTCAAATAGCACTAGAAACTGAATGTACTTAATAAAAACAAGATACAATCGTTCTCTACTGGTAAAATATGCATGTTTAAAATGAATCGCAATTTACAACAATATAGTATATATAATAAACCATATCTTTACACCTAGATATATACACATTTTACACTTTTTGGAGGTAGTTCAAACAGATGACATATACGTATATGCTTTCAATAGCTCATGTATGATTTTCGAGGGTCCATAATAAATTGGTTGTTCGTTTTAGTGTGCTTCCTAGACTATTTTATAGGATCTATGATTCTATATAAAATTATAGGTGTACAGTTCTAAAATGGGTGATGGTGTCCGCCTGCCGGCCGTCCGTTTGACGTCCTCTGGCAACAGTTTAAAAGATAATGACGCGTATTTTCAATGAAAACTCGCTATCTTGGGAATAGAGGGAGATAGGATAAAACATATGACTGATAAAAGGTTCAGTATTGAATTTATATTGAGTGGATTATGATTAGTCAGTAAAATCGAAAACGCACGTCATCATTTCTTTATTTGCTCTATATTTCGTAAATAACTGGGCGCATAAGTGAATATGTGATTGATGGTATTTTTATTAAGGATAACTCTACAACGATATGTTATTTTTATCATGATGACGCATGCTGAGTCAGCAAAATCGAAAATCAGTATCGGTGTTACTTTAGCAGCGGATTCGCCGTGTAGCACTTAAATGTTAATAACTTTATGAATTTAGGTTCGATTTGAAATCTGATGATATCATCGTGTGGAGGAGGTCTGGACGTTTCATAATCTCAGTTTAAATCCCGAAATATCAAGTGATGACTTAGCAATTTACCTTTTAATTTTTGACATGCTTTTCTTGAATATCTCAAGAGTTATACGAGCTATCGAATCTATCTTAGACACATACGTATGTGCCCCAGGTTTGGACGTTTAGGGAGCACGACAACTCGCAACAAATCTGATTGGTCAAATTATAAGGAAAGTAAATTTATTTTTCCAAATTTATCATAAAACTGAAATACGTAATAATGATAATAATAATAGCTAGTATTTCTATACTAGCTTAGTCAGTCCCCATGCTGAAATGGTGTGCTGCACCTCTTAAGAATTCTAGTCTGGGGCGGTGTAGATAGCTCCCAACTAATGACTCAAGGCATTTTCATTAGCTTGTGAGGTTAGGAACGGATTGAATTGGAAAGTGAAAGGAAGCGTTTTAATTTGGATCAAATTGAAAGTGATCTGAGGCATTTTCATTGCCCTGTGGGGAGTACAGTGAGCTTTTAAGGTTGGAATGTGTCTATATGAGAGAGAAAGCAATCAGGTTTGTTACGAGTTGTCGCGTTGCGAGTTGTCGCTGTTGCGAGATGTCTGTTGCGAGTTGCCGTGATGCCAGTTGTCGTGTTACGAGTTGTCGTGCTTCCGGACGTTTATGTAGTTAAATTTTAAGTCGATAAGCTAAGATTTATCAAATTTATGGTCGATTCAATTTTTCATAGTTCATAAGTGTTTCTTTAGCAGCGGATTCGCTGTGTCGCACTTAAATGCTAATAACTTTATGAATTTAGATCCGATTTGAAATCTAATCATACCAACGTGTAAAGGAAGTCTGGACGTTTGTGTTGTTAAATTTTGAAGCTAATAAGTTAAATTGGTAAATTTGTGGTTGGTTCAATTTTTTACTGGTTTGACTGGCACACAAGTGTTAGAGGCGGATTCGAAGTCACACTTAATCGCTTATAACTCGAAAAGTATTCGTTCTAGATCAAGAATATTTATAGCAGTGGAAGGAAGAGAGTTGGTGTAATTCATTTTTAAGTTTAATTTTTACATTTTTACAAAATGAGTGTGACACATCAAATTTCGGTCTCAGTTTTTGATTAATATCTCGTGAAATATTTATGATACAAACCTTTCCTTTCAACTATGTTAATTTCAGCCTGGTATATTTTGTGTTTCTAATTTCAATTTAAAATATTAATTTTTGAACGAATTATTAATATTTTAATTTTAATTTTAATAATGTGATATCACCGGAGGTGTATTCATCAGTAGTAATATCTACTTTTAATCACACCAGATCATATTTTTTGTTTAGCACCTCACCCAGATTCTAAACCTCCTGAGAACATATTAGCATGGAACGGGGGTATATAATTCTAAAACCTTTGACTTTTTAACTTTAATGTTTAGGTTGGCCGTTCCTAGCAACGGCCATGAATGTTGAAAAATTCTGATCTCCAAATTTTGGAGTAACCATATCGAGTGAGCCCTTGTTCTTCTCGGCTAGGTTCAGCGAGTACGAATATGCTATTTAGAACGCTCTAATATCTCATATGTGGAATATATGAAGGTTTTGTGGTATGCCTTAGTGGCAAGTATAGTTTAATGTGATAAAGCCTTCATATATTCCACATATGAGATATTAGAGCGTTCTAAATAGCATATTCGTACTCGCTGAACTTAGCCGAGAAGAACAAGGGGTCACTCGATATAATAAATATTTCACGAGATATTAACCAAAAACTGAGACCGAAATTTGATGTGCCACTACTAACTCATTCTGTAAAAATTTAAAAATTAAACTTAAAAATGATTTACACCAACTCTCTTCCTTCCACTGGTATAATTATTTTTGATCTAAAACGAATACTTTTCGAGTTATAAGCGATTAAGTGTAACTTCGAATCCTAACACTTGTGTGCGAGCCAAACCAGTAAAATTGAACCAACCCCAAATTCACCAATTTTAACTTTTTCAAAATTAAACAACACAAACATCCAGCCTTCCTCTACACGTTGGTATGATTAGATTTCAAATCGGATCCAAATTCATAAAGTTATTAGAATTTAAGTGCGACACTGCGAATCCGCTGCTAAATAACATTTATGAACTATGAAAAATTGAATCGACCATAAATTTGATAAATCGTAACTTATCGACTTAAAACTTTAACTACATAAACGTCCATGCCTAGAGCACATTAGTGTTAAGATAGATTCGATAGCTCGTATAACTTTTGAAATATTCAAGAAAAGCGTGTCAAAAATTAAAAGGTAAATTGCTAAGTCATCACTTGATATTTCGGGATTTAATCTAAGATTATGAAACGTCCAGACCTCCTCCACACGATGATATCATCAGATTTCAAATCAGACCTAAATTCATAAAGTTATTAACATTTAAGTGCGACACGGCGGATCCGCTGTTGAATCCACTGCTAAAGTAACACCCATAAAATAGGTAGTTTTCATTGCATCAACTTGAAAATTATACTGGAGGTAGCCCTATTCAATTCGTAAGTCAATATGTCTTAGCATTGCAGACCTAATTAATTTTCAAGATACATCATTATTGATTGATTGATTACTTTGTTTTTGTTAATTTGATGCGTAGTTTAATGTTTATTAAATGTCAGATAGCAAAGATTGCATTTCTTTATCATACTTCGAAGTTATTTTCCCTAGCTTTCTCATTTATATCTTGAAATGGTTTCCCACACCCAAAATGATATGCTCCGAAGAATAGAATCCCTCGAAAACAATTATAAAGTTCAGGGAAATGATATTGAAAATTTGAAGACATCTTCATCTTCGTTAGAGTTTTCCAAATTATATTTGGAAAAACAGGAATGGCTCTTCGAAAAGAATAGGATGGAAGCTCGTTTGGAATCTTGTGAGGGTATAATAAAAGATTTACTAAAGGAGATTGTACAATTGAATAAAATTACTCATGCTCTAGAATCGAGATTAGATGCTCAAAGACAGACGATTCATATTTTGTTTAAGGTTGGCCTTTCCTATGAGAATATTGTTTTTAATCAAAAATCAACCAAAAGACCTTTTTAACCATTTTTAGATACCTTAAAGGGGTTCTAAACCTCAATTTCGATTTTCAGAATTACAAAGCCAATATTTTTCCACTTAGAGCCACTTGAACCACCTGGGGCCTTATTCACTAAGAAAACTTAAGATTTGCTTAACTTTTGAATCTTCAAAATTAGAAGAGATTTTTAAAGAATTCAAATAGATTGCATACTCTATTAATTTTAAGTGGTACAATTGAAATGCTTGACAAATTTTGACTCATTTGGTGAACTTTTCAGAAAGTTACGTAATATTTTAAGTTAAGTATGACATCACGAATATTTCGAGAGTGACTTGGAATATTTCCAGTATTTAGCTAGTTTAAATTTCTATTGGTATCATTGAACATCTATTTACCCAAATCGTAATGCAACTCAAAATTTTCACTATATAAAGTTATATAAAGTTAAGCAAATCTTAAGTTTTCTTAGTGAATGGCCCCTGGTGTCGCCCAAAGAAGGACACATTTTTGTATCATATCAATAACTTCTTTAAACAATGTCAGATCATAATTTTGATGCTAAATTCATGATCAGCATTAAATTTCCAACAATTTGATATATATATTGGACACATTCGGAGAAATTTTTTTACTGCGGGTCCCTAGCAACGACCAGGAATGTGAAAAAATTCCTGACCGTTGCTATGCACGGACATCCAAAAGATTCTCTAACTATGGTCAATATACATATCAAATTGCTGGAAATTCAATGAGGAACACGAATTGAGGATTCAAATAATGATTTGACACGGTTAAAAAAAGTTATTGATCTTTGATTCCGGCGGACACTATTGTATGTGGCTATTTTTGGGGGCCTAGCCATCAATGACCACTTATTCACACTTTTGACGGTAAAAATTTTCCATATGCCATATTTTGAAGTTTAGTACAGCTATAAGTTGTCGAATATGGATATTTGTATGCTATTTAATAATCTAAAGCAGTTATATACGGATGGATATTGAGGGGCATATATAAATATTTTTTAAAACCTATTTTCTGGGACTTGTTTTTGAGCAATTATAAAGTTGATAACTTTTTGAAAATTCAACCTAGGGACGAAAACTCAACGGTTTCTGATAGATCTCAAAGAGTAGAACATAATGAACAGACAGAATTTTGATATTAGGACTAAAAAGCGAATTATAAAAAAAATAGTGTCAACATTACTAAAAATAAAATACCTCGGGTGTTTTGGTGTGAATTTTTAACAATTTTCAAAATTTCAAAAATCTGTCTGTTCATTAGTTAGATTATCGATTTATGAATGAATTTGAAAAGTTTCTAAAAGATTGTAAGAATATTGTTTCATATTTTTTCCTTGTAAAAATTTTTTAAAAAATTTTTTTATCTGTTGCATTATTTCAATTATTAATGCAGTTTTGCAGATAACTCTGCGATTCAAATCTGCACTGAAAAAATTAAATGAATCGGTTGAAAAAAAAAGTCAAAAGTTAGCAATTATAGGAAAGGCCAACCTTTTCCCCTTATCATGGTATTCTCCATTTTAAGCTTTGAATAATTTTAAACATGTTTATTTATTAATTAGATAATTTATTATATTCAATCATTCGGTTCCATAAAATAATATTATATTCATAATCAATTATATCATTAACAAGCGCGCTTCGCTTGCTTGCGCTGCGCGGCTGGCGGACACTTTGTGTCCGCCGGAGGCTCCCTTCGGTCGCCTGGAGGTGACATTGGTTACTTATAAGGGAGATATCATCTCTAAATATGTCCATCTTAGTTTTAAAATCGATATCACTCGAAAATCACCAAATTTGTCAATTTAAAATTTTTGGATGCGTAATGATTACGTCATAACAAAGTGATGAGTCATCATTTTTGATGATAGTTGCATCATATGTGAGGCATGTTAGTATACATATTCTATTAAAATTTCAGTCTTCTATCTCATATAATGGCTGAGTTATGCCCGAATAACTGTGTTGCTTAACTTTTAAAAATGTGACAATGACGTCATAATTCCATGATGAGTCGACATTTTCGTCTGAGCTCAGAACTTACTTGAGCCATAGCCAAAAGACTCCCACATGCCAAAAATTAGCTTTCTATGACCTGCAGTTTCTTCAATCAATTCTATGCAGATATAAATATATATATATACACATTGATCGAGTTTTAATAGTAAGGATTACCGCGCTAGTTACATGCAGTTAAGCCCTCTTTGATACTATGAAAATATGCTCAGCTATTGATTTGTGACTTATATTTTGTATCCAATGTATACATCAATATCACTCTATTCTTGGAAATTGCATTATTGAAAATGATAATTTTATCAAACAGAATCCAGTTGTTATAGTATAAATATTGCCAATACTTACCTCCAGAATATTAGTTAAATCCTTATAAATCTGTAGAATATCAGTGTCATTTAGACTTCGTTGCGAAATGGTGTTTGAAACCACACTATTTGATAAACTTTAGGATGCACGCGTATCGGCTTCCTCCCAATAAACCCGTTAATGCATAGAGTTACAATAACCACTAGTTAATGACTATTGTACATAGGGCATTCCAAAAGTTCTCGTCCCAAATCTGTATCTCGAATGAGAGTGAAAATAGGATATTTTCAATTTGTCCATTGTATTCCTTAAGGGATCAGCTTCCAATTTATACATTGGTTTATTTTAAAAGGACAATTATTGTGGTTCCTATAATAGATTTTTGTGCATCGGTTTAGGGCACTGTCGAAAATTTGGAATATTCCCATTGAAAATGGCTTAAAACTAAATTTGGAGAATAAAAGTTGTGAAAATCGTAGAATAAGGTCATTAAAAGGTGAAATAATTAAGAACCAATGTGAAGAAGTAATCGGGAGGTGTTCAACATTATTGCTCGTGTTGAAAAAATATCATGCCACTTTTAGTGGATTTTTTGCCAATTTTCGCCACTCAAAAAGTGGGACAAAAATGGTAGTAAACCCACTTCAAAACACAATTATTCCTTCAGCCTCAAACTATAATACTTCAGATAATTCAATCTATATGTTATTTGATGCGTAGAATTGGATGGCGGGATCAGTTTTAATCTAAATCTGCTCAGAACTGAAATATATCAAAGGGAACCCCAAAAATCACGTTCAAAGGCAGTGCCCTAAACCGATGCACAAAAATCTAATATAAGTACCACAATAATTGTCTTTTTAAAATAAACCAATATATAAATTGGAAGCTGATCCCTTAAGGAATACAATGGACAAATTGAAAATATCCCATTTTCACTCTTATTAGAGATACATATTTGGGACGAGAACTTTTGGAATACCCTATGTAATTTATAAGTTAACTTGTTTTGTTGGTTCCATGATGACCCTCGTCCAGGTCGTCCAAATTCCTCGAATACCGGCAGCAATATCGAGTGGATCCAAAAAATTTTGGACGAGGAAAGACGAATAACCCTGCGAGAGTTACAAGAGAGGGTTGGTATATTGAAAGCCACACTACACTCGATTATCACTGAAGATCTGGAAATGTCGAAGGTAACTGCGTGTTGGGCTCCAAAACTTTTCAAAAGAACAAAAGCGGAAAGGTTCAGAGTTAGCAAATAATTACTTCCAAGATACAAGGCAGAGGAAGACTTTTGGATCGTATAGTAACGGGGGATGAAACTTGGTTCCATTATTATGAACCAGAGAGCAAAACTCAATCGAAGCAGTGGAAGAGACGTGATGAACCTGTACCCATCAAGGTAAAATCAGCCGCAAAATCAGCAGGGAAGAGAATGGCAACAGCATTTTGGGATATGGAAGGAATTTTACATTTCGACTGGTTGCCTGAGAAGACCACCATTAAACGTGAGAGGCGATGCAAGTTGACACGTGGCGTATTGCTGCAACATGACAACGCAAGGCCCCATGTAAGCTCCAATACAATGGCTGCAATTGACGACTTAGGATTCGAATGCCTCCCTCATCCCCCGAATAGTCCAGACCTGGCTCCAGGCGACTACTGCCTGTTTGGAGAGATGAAGAGACCCCTTCGAGGGAAAGTTTAAAAGTTTTTAGATATATATACCCCCCGAATCCATGCTAATATGTTCTCAGGGGGTTTACAATCTGAGTGAGGTGCTAAACCTACTGATAGTTGCTGAATGTGTACATGCGGCGTGTCTGTATGCATTTGATGGTGTCTGTGCACATGATAGCGTGTTACAGAGAAAAACTCGGCTAACAGTAGGCAAGAAAAATAGCACCTGACTTAACTCTACCTTTAAATGAGATGACATCCTTAGTGCTTTCAGCTCACTAAGGTTCTGCAAGAGTGTAAGCTCAGATTACATAACCGAAGCAATGTAATTGAAAGTAAAATGCAAATGACTAGATCGAGGTTAGAACCCGCGACCTAAGTCTTGGTATTCAAACGCCCTAACCACTGCACCACCCAAGCAGATGGATTTTAAACGGCTGGAGTACGAAATAAAACAGTGGGAAAAGGAACCACTAAAGAATTCTATACCACTGGACTAGAAAAGTTACCGGAACGATAGAAACGATATACAGTGGAACCTCAGAATTACGGCCACCCATGGGATCAAAAAATATGGTCGTAATTTCGGGGTGGTCGTATTTATGAAACTTTGTAACCTATTAACTATTGTATTTGGTTTACCAATATTATATTTTTCTGCCAATTGACGCTGGCATTGACCAGAAGAGTTTTTAATAAGTTCAATTTTCTTCTGGAGAGTAAGATCATTTCGTTTATTCGTGGCCATCAATGCGTGCTACTAATAATTTACTTTGATTTTTCTTTACAATATATACTATTGAAACGAGATTGTTATTTGTTTGTCAAATCATCATTTTTACTATTGATCAAGATTTGGAAAAATGGAAAATGGATTTAAGTAGTAATTACATAATTTGGACGTTATTTCTGGGGTTGAAAATACGGTTTCGTTTCAGAACAATGGTCGTAATTCTGAATAGTGGGGTGGTCGTTATTTTGAAATTAATTAATACTACAGTTAATGAGTAATGGACGGGACTTTAAAAAGTGGTCGTAATATCGGTGTGGTCGTTATTCTGAGGTGGTCGAAAAGCGAGGTTCCACTGTATAAAGAAAGTTAAAGGGGGAATATATGGAAATATTTGATAATGAATTGTATGTTTCGTATATGTTTATATGTTTAAGTATATTTTTACTTTATAAATTATGAAAAAAGTCTCAATATTTATTGAACAACCCATGTACCATTTGAAATTTATTTATGGGTGAAAATACACATTTCTGCAATAATCAAATTATAGTTGAATTAATAGAAAGACATTATTTTCACAAATAATCGAATAAAAAGATTGTTTTATAGAAGTTCCGATATTGGGACATTTTCTGGGTGAGCTTCAATGATAAAAGGACAAAATTTATCGGAAAAAAATTATGCTAAAAGGAGAATCTGAAATAGGGCAAATATATTAGGACATTTTTATATATTTATTAGGACACTATAGGCAAGGTCTCTATAAGTACTTTTTCTATATAGCTTGAAGAAATGATTCGTAACCAAGCATGTTAATGCATAAACGGGTTTATGGGGAGGTCGCCAGTGGCGTGCAACCTAGAGTTTAAACTAATAGTGTCGTTTCAAACACCATTTCGCAAGGAAGTCTAAATGACACAATTATATTCTACACATTACATAATGATTTAACTAATGTTTTGGAGGTAAGTATGCTATGAAAATATGGCTTAGTATTTTTTTGGTTTCGTATCTTTTACCCTCATTCATAAATTACTTAGTTGTTTTAGCGTTCGATAATATGTCGCAGCTAAGAAAGAGACGCATAGTTGATACTCTCCTGACTTCTACAAATTATTCTCCCAAAGAAATTGCTCGTAGGGCAGATGTAAGCTTGGCTACTGTCTACAACATGAAATCTCGACGAAGGTCACATTCAAAACTTGAGCATAAAAAAGGAGCTGGAAGGCCCAAAACACTTCGAAATAGGATTAAACCTTCTTTATGCCAACAAATCAGAAGGAAACCATATTTATCCTTGCGGACTCTCGCTTCGCAAGAATCAATTGGTGCCTCATTTTCGACAGTAGGGAGAGCTCTTCGAGATCTCGACTATTCAAAGCATTCTCCATCAACGATTCCAATGCTTAGCGAAAAGAATCGGCTATATCGCATTAAATGGGCCAAAAAGTATGCTTATCCAAAGAAAGCGTGGTCTCAAACAATTTTGGATGAAATGTCTATCTGGCTAAGTCGTGGCAATTTACAGATGTGGGCTAAATCTGGAAGAAAAAGACTGGTTCCAACAGTGAAGCATACTCCAAAGATTAACGTGTGGGCAGCCTTTTCTTCGATGGGGACGTTCCCATTATGTATTTTCACCCATAATATGAACTCGGATATGTTCTTATGGATTTTGCGTACTCATTTAATATCTCAAGCGTGTGTTTTTCATGAAAACGAATGGCGAGTTGTCATGGATAATGACCCAAAGCACAAGTCTAAGGTAGTTAAGAATTTTCTAGACGAAAATCTCCCGAATCAGATCCCCTGGCCTTCCCAATGCCCTGATCTCAATCCAATTGAGAATCTTTTCGGGTGGGTAAAAAGCGAGTTGATGAAAATAGGTCCTAAAACGATTTCTGAGCTGAAGAAATCCTTAGAAAAAATTTGGAACAACATACAGCCAGAATTTCTCAAGCCTTACTGGAGTTCAATGCCACGTAGATGTAAAATGGTGATCAATTCGAATGGTCATCCAATTAATTACTAATAATTAACCTATTTACAAACTGTGTTCCAAATTTTAACCTAGTATGTCGCTTCCTTTTTAAGTTAGAGAGTTATTTACAATTCTAAATAATTATGACACAGACTTTACCTTTGTCCACTGTCATCATGACATGATCGCCATAATGATAGCATAGTATTGTAGAGACATCCATACTGCACCTTTGACAAAATTACGGAACCAATAAGTAAAAGAATTTTTGAGTTATAATTATAGGAAGAAAATGACAAATGCTTTGTAATCATGATGACGTAGTATATATTGAAAATCCCAGTGTTAGCTGCAAATCTTTATAAAATGTCCCATCATCACAGAAAATTCCAAGTCATTATCTTTTAAACTGTTGCCAGAGGACGTCAAGGACGGCCCGCCGACGGACCCCAGCACCCATTTTAGAACTGTGCACCTATACTTTTATATAGGATCATAGATCCTATAACAGTGTGTTTCAAAAGTATTGGCAGTCAGATAGTAACATGAATCGTGTGCCTATTGAATTTGATGTTGTTTCAATCATTGTTTCACTTTAAATTTTTATCCAAATTCAAAGGTTCAGAGACATACGCCGAAGCTACATGTATGGGGGTATTTCATCCAGAGGTACCACAATTCTAAATATTTTTTTGTTAATTTTCCTTCTAAGATGTATATTGATACGCTGAATGAATGCCTAATCGAAACTGCTAACGTTTACTTTCCAGATAGCTGGACTCTCCAAGAAGACAATTCACCAATTCATCGATCCAAGCTCAGTAAATCATGGAAATACAGTAAAACCTCCGATAGTGAACACCTCCGATTAGTGAACCTCCCCCCCCCCCCGTTAGTGAACACTTTTTTCTGGTCCTGATTTGGTCTCATTTGCTTAACATTAGAGCTACCCTCTGAACAGTGAACACCTCTCTACTATGAATAGTAAACACTTTTTCTGGTCCCAACCCTATAAATTCTATGGATTTCTCTCCCTATAGTGAACATATGATATCTTACTATAATATCCCATACGTATTTAATGTGTGTAAGTTTATACCTGAGGCCAGCAAACTGTTAGAATATTAAACATGAATAAAGATATGGATTCCTTTATTATTGGATGTTGGCTTCTCACTTGATGCACGATAATAATGAGCTTCATCATGGGACAGAAACTGTGAAATTAAATACACATGCTTTTCTATACCATACAAATGACATTCAATATAAAACAATTACCGACGTATCCGTTAGTCATAAACGTCTGTTTTAGACAAATATTTCATCATATCTTATCTGGAAATATTTGAAATATCGTTTGGTGGACTTATGTTTTGTAAACTTATGCTCAGTACTCGGTAGCATTGACAATGGCGACTAAAACGAGGAAAAATATGTCTGTTTCTGAGAAGCATAGCGTAATGAAAATGTTACTATTTCAATAAAATACAATAAAATAAATGTGTATCACTAAATACATTTGCATTTATTACCATTATTTAATCCTGAGTTTATTCTTTATACTTGGTTCTCACCTCCGAATAGTGAACACTTCTGTATAATGAACATTTTATTCGGTCCCAAGGGTGTTACTATAGAGAGCTTTTACTGTAGAAGTAAAACTTTCAATTATTGGAGTGGCCAGCTTATTCGCCTGATTTAAACCCTATTGAAAACATCTGGGGCGTTGTTAAGCAGAGCAATATTTAGGAACTGCTATCCATGCAGAGTGGGAAACTTTTACTCCCGATTTTCTTAGAAATTTCGTGTATTCTATGCCTAAACGCCTGAAAATGTGCATAAAGTCTCTAGGGAAAAAGATAAAATATTGATTTATTGCACATAGTTACATTATTGTATCATTACTATTATGTTAATTTTAGAACTGTATTATCAGCTCAGGTTTCGAAATACTAATGTTTAGATTTACTGCCAAAAATTTTGAAACACACTGTAATCGTATAGGGATCGCACAAAAAACGAACAACCAATTTATTATGGACCCTCGAAAAACATATATGAGCTATTGAAAGCATATCTATGTCATCTGTTTGAACTACCTCCAAAAAGTGTAAAAATATGTATATATGTAGGTGTAAAGATATGGTTTATTATATATACTATATTGTTGTAAATTGCGATTCATTTTAAACGTGCATATTTTACCAGTAGAGAACGATTGTATCTTGTTTTTATTAAGTACATTCAGTTTCTAGTGCTATTTGAATGTACAGTCAGTGAATATTATAGAGAAAAATGGGATCGGGGAACTTTGCCCCTGAACACCGCTGAAGGCTAACAGTGCACCACAGACATCCAGCTGGATGTTATATCGTTATACTGGCACTCTAACCGGAGAATTTATTACACAGATCGAGGTGGATATTTTTTAATGCAATAGTGTTCAACTAATACTTTACATGATACAAACAATGTAGTATATTAGTTTTCACTAAATCTGAGAGGTTAATATCACAAATAAGCTTCCTGGCTACTGAGTATGTCCGAAAAGATCGGTGATGCTTGACTGCTACAGGAACTTGTTGGCAAGATCTTTTGTGATCTTGAACGGGCATGAGCCCACTCTGGGTCCACAAACATGTCATTTGCAATAAAAAACTTCTCCAACTCGTACAACATATGACTAGCTCTGAATGCCTCAATAGGTTCACCATCCGCCTACTGTGTGATACTCCCTAACCGGGGACTGGGGAATATTTTCTAAATATGTAGTCCCAAATTCCCCGGTTAGCAAGGTTACACTGTATGTCTTAATGTATACATGTGTTTCCCTCCATATGAAAACCATGTTTATCATTACATATCGAAGTAGAGAACTCATAGGTATTTTCGTTATATGAAAAATTCAGTCACTTAGGTATCTATACAAGTAGTATATAATTTCTTGAGTTTCCAGAATACATTTGTTATAAAGGTATTTCTTAAAGTATAAATTATAAATAAGTTCATATGTCCATTCAGGGTTTCTTTCAGGATATTATGTAAGCGAGGGCAAATGAAGGTTTTTAGGACTATAGGGGGCATGGCCATTTTCAATCATATTAATTACACTTAAGTCATTTCCAAGGGGGGGGGGCAAAGGCCCCCCCGCGCCCCCCCCCTGAAAGAAACCCTGCCATTATAGGAGTATAGCTTTCACCCTAAATACCGGAAATAAAAGATTCCCTTTAATTAATTTTTCTTGTACAAATCCACTTTTCAACTAAACAACATCCTAGATTACAGACTTTCATCAACTAGCAATTGATATTTGGACATTTAAGAAATTCATTGCTTACCTCTTGATAATTGCTATCAGATTTTTGAAAAGAAACTGTCACTATGATATCTTGTAGGGTTTAATAATAAAATATAAGTGCTTGAAGATAATACCGACAAATAATCTAATTCTTTAGAAAAGATATAAATTAAATCTACAAGGAATCAATTTTGGTGCGTGTTCATGAGGAATAATTTAGCGAAAATAATGAAGTCAATACATAGCCTCAATGTTAATTATTTCAGTGCTTTAGGCATAAAAATATATAAATATACCAACTTTCAATATTACTAACACCAGGGTTACCAACTACTGGTCACCACAGAGCTGGAAGTGAGACAGACTTTGGGAGGATGGGCTCAAAAGAAAAAAGGATGTCGGTGGTGTAAAACAAAGGCGAATACGGTGCGAGGTGCAGAAATGTTAAAATTGAGTAGGTTTTGATAGGGAATTGCAATAGAGCTGATGCTCAGCATTATATATAACATAAAACGTATCTAATAGTTCTTACTAGCATATTTCTTTATGATTCAGAGGAATAATAGGCCAAAAATCTAAAAAGAAATATTTTTTAGTCTCTAACAAAAGACAAGATACTATTTTGATACTTGTACATTATGTAAAGGGTGATAGAGATTGCACAATGAGGAGCATTTTAGTGCTTAACGCTATTTTCAATTCGGTATGAAGTATAAAATGTAAAAATGAATAATTCGGTTAGTAAATTAGAGTGACCATCGTCCAGTTTTCCCTAGACTGTCCGCGTTTTTGGATAAAACTGGAAAATGCTGGTTTGTGTCAATTTTTAAGAACTTATATAGAACACCACTCGTTTGAATTATAGCGCATCAGGGGCAGAGACATAGCTAGGACTTTGAAAGGTCGGGAGCCATTTGCTGGATGATGCGAGCGCCGAAGGATCATTTAAGTATAGTTACGTTACATCTCATAGAGTATACATCACAGTTATATTTGGCACTAAGAGACTAATAGAGTGGGTAACAGTGACCGATCATAGCAAACTAAACTATAATCTGAACCAGGAATTGACTCGTAGGGTAATTTACAACATTACCAAAATTTCGTTTCCTGTACGTAATAAGCCATAGAAATGTATTACCAGGCTGTATAAATGTTATATCTATAGGTACCCAAGTCCATGTGTTCTGTCATCACTATATTGCGCAGCAAGCTATTTTTACAACAATTTTAGTGATTTTCTTGCTTGTTTAATGCACTTTTGTCCGTAACATAAATGTTCAATTCACATAAGAATTCTCACTATGCACCGATTGTTTAGAAATGTGTGGAAATTTTCAACGGAATGCTCACACATTCCTACAGTTTAGAGGGACATGTAGTTTAGTGATAGTTATCATGGTATCATGACTTTGCTATAATTTTGTTGCACTCTCGTGATTCTTTATCATACATATGTTATTATTGAGAGATTAACCTTAACTTCATAGGAAGTCGCCCCCATAAATAAAGCAGTGGGTACCTAGATATAATATTTCCAAGGTCGCATTGAGCACTTGCCTAGCGAACACTTTGTGTCCGCAGAATCGTCCTCGCGGCGCCTTGAAATATCAACTGTAGATTATTTTGAACAAAATACTTGCCATATAGTTTGGAAAGTCTGATATTCGGGATCCATACCCCAAAAACCCTAGAAAGCTTGTCTAGATTAAACGGGATACAGACAAATAACTACAAGACAAATGACTACAGGACAAATGGATACAGACAAATGGCTACATGGACAAATTGACTACAGGACAAATAGCTACAGGACAAATGGGTACACGGACAAATGTGTACACGGACAAATGGGTACATAAACTGTCAACTATCTTACAGTATTAGTTGTTGATAACATTGTATTTAATGCTGTTATAAAAGGATCACAAATATCAAGTGAGAGTAACAGATAAGTAAGTGCATAGGGAAAATGTGTGAAAGATTTAAGTTAATTAACTAAGCGTAAATCTGTGAGCAACTCCTTTCAAAAAGTCAATAGGGGATCGATGAAAGTATCCTAGAAACAGATTGTATAATGCTTCTTCATTCGCGAAATTTTTAGTGCGCTTTGTTGGTTTATCTCCTGCTAAAAACTTCGCTTGCTTTATTTTTTTGATGGATGATGATCTGATCAGCCTAAATTCTCCATCTTCTGTGTTAGCCATCCGCAAAAAGAGTACAAATTATATATTGATGTATGATAGATTTGATTCGGAATCTTAACTTGTAGGATCCCATGTATTTATACAACAATGTTTCAAACTTCTCAACTAACTATCTTTTTGTGTCATTATGACACCAAATTGTTTTGTCTATGTGTGTTTATGTGTAAATCAAACATGAAAATTCTTATTACAGTAGACCCTCGATTATCCGAACCTCGATTATCCGACACCTCGATTATCCGAACAGTGTGTTCGAGTACCACTCATTTTATCAAATACTTTTCAATCGAATTTGTGAAAATGATGTGTTCGGATAACTGAAATAATGTGTTCGGATAACTGAAATAATGTGTTCGGATAACTGAAATAATGTGTTCGGATAACTGAAATAATGTGTTCGGATAACTGAAATATGTGTTCGGATAACTGAAATATGCGTTCGGATAACTGAAATAATGTTTAATAAATCAATTCCTTAAAAATGTATGTTCCAAAATTGTGCGTAGCATTGTCAATTTGTTTGGCTATACATACGTGTAAGTAGTATTCAAATCATAATACGTTCTTTAATAACATCTAAGTTGGTACATGTGCATTTAAGAGCGTAAAATACGTATTTCGCTTATCCGAACGATTTCACTTATCCGAACACCAATCTTTGAACTAACAAACGGAGGTGTTCGGATAACCGAGGGTGTACTGTAATAAGAATCAGTATATATAAATTGTATATTTCAGTAGCGGTGATAACACCTTGAACATTGAATGATAGGATAGAAGGTTCATTTTTTGAAACCATTTATGCACCCATTTGTCTGTAGCCATTTGTCCTGTAGTCATTTGTCTTGTAGTCATTTGTCTGTATCCCGATTAAACAGTAGCCCTAATAAGCGGAGTCGACTGTATTTTAAGATGATATCTCCCTTATAATTAACCAATCTTATTTACAGGCGACCGAAGGGAGCCTCTGGCGGACACAAAGTGTCCGCCAGCCCCGCAGTGCAAGCAAGCAAAGCGCGGTTGTAATAATAATAATAATTGCAGTGACAGTTTAAGTTTAACTTAAAATGACATTATAAAGGTAATCTTTGCTTTTAGCTTTCTTTCTAATAGGCAATAAATTGATGCTATATATTCATTACGAACCCATCACATATAGCAGAGTAAACTATGCCTTCTGAAAGACGCATTAATAATGCCAGTTGGTAGAGCAATTACCGTATATTTTCACAGAGTGAATATTTAACGAAAAGTATCTTGATAAAATTTGAATATTTCTGTTCTGTTTCGTGGAGAAGTGTAGTAATAATATGAGGTTAGGAATCCATCTTATTCAACAAGTAAACAAATCTTTTGACGTATTACTTGAATATTTATTTTGTAGCAAGAGACTATATTTGCTCATTACAGGGAAGGCAAAGAATCTAAATGATTTTTGAAGGATTCTATATCATATTAAAACATGAATTAAAAATGCATACAAGGATAATATTACATACATTATTAATACTAATATCGTTAATCGTAAGGTACTAATACGATTGTTTTGCTGAAAGTGATAAATGGGTGTATGTAAGTGCAGAATCCGGCGGGTGTCACTATAGCACCCATGAGCAATTTTAAATATTGATCGATGAAATATTGGTAATCAATGTTTACAATGAAGATGCGTTCGTAACAACTTTGTATTATCGGCCTCAAGCTCAGCATTCTACTACCAGTATTTAGAACATTTTGAGCATATTTGGAGAACTTCTGCTTTTCCTTAGCAACGGCAAAGAATTTGGCAACATTCTGATCTCCAAGCTTGGCACAAACTGTAATGAGTGGCCCTAGTTCAGTGTTTCTTAAGGATACCGCCCGTGAAAAATCCATAGGTTTGGCTTACAGCATATATCAAGAATAGAGATATATAAGATGTTAAGCGTGGGCAGGTAGTGCAATTAAAAAATATTGAGACATGCCAAACAGTTTTTGGTTCACATTTCTAGTTTTTGAATTACAGCGTCTCAAAGTCGGTTTTTTTCGTTTTTCCCTAGCACATCTTAATGGTAAGCCCTCCTCCACTCTGTGATTTTTTTAAAGCACATGTTTGGATGAAATGCTTCGAAAATTTATTCATAGAGGGTCTATCATAATTGCAACTTCATAGGACCAAAAGAAAGTTAAAATTTTAAAAATTGTAAATTTTATCGGTGTCCGAATAAAAAGGGCCAAAAAACGGCGAAAAAAGCCCGATTTTCTTTGGAAATCAGCAATAAAATCACAAATTTATAAAATATCGAAAATCGAGTGGTCCTACGCTCATCGCCTAATAATATGGAACAACTCCTGAAATTTTCAAACCTCTATCTCAAAGCAATTTTGAGTTAAAATTTTTGAAAGACGGTCAATTTTGGAATTTTAAAGTCCCGAGATATAGGGATTTGAAGTTTTGGTGGTAAGAACGATGTAAAATGAGCTATTAACGAAAAATAAAAGCATCCATGGACATTTAATCACGTGTATATACTAATGAATTAGATGTATTCCAACAGATTTTGGTGAAAATAGCAAAATTATACTGAAAATTCACGAATTACCTTGGGCTCCTAACCCCGAATATTTTGAACCAATTAGGGAATGTAAATCATATTCCTAGCAGTACAGTGTATAATTCATCGGTTTAGAATGAATAAAGAGCTTCTAAAAAGTATATTAGGAAGTTAGAGCGAGAGTCTACGACTTTTAGTTTTCAAGTTAGGATTTTCGAAAAATGCTACGTCATCACGTGATAAAAATTTGAAACTTAGCATTCCATTCCATGTAGTACATTTATTATTTAAGAATCAGATATATACCGTCTTGAAAAGTATATTAGGAATTGAGAGCTAAGAATTTGGGTCTATATTTCCCGAGATATGGAGGAATCTGTTTTTGGACCATAAATGGGGGGGCTTTGACCGAAATTTGGAGAAAAATGCTTTGAACTTCCAAAATAATCATGTTGAGTGCTTCAAAGTTTCTCTATACATTGCTAGTGACTATTGCATTGTTTTTTGAGTATAATAGCTACTTTTGGGAACTTATTTCATGAAAAGATTCGCCATTTTCTAATATATTCAAAGTTCTCCATAGAATTTGTATTACAATAAAATCGATGATTAGTCAAGAAATATTTACTTTTTGACAAAGAGATGTTTGAGGAACCTATATATTATCATATATATCCTTTCATTTAAGATTATTATTGATTATATATCTTCAATAGTTTTTAAGCATTGACATCGAGCACTTTGGGGGCCATAGAGTGGTTTGATGTCCGAACTTTACCTACAATATAGTATAACTTACGAACTAATGGTCGGATCTGAACAAACTTTTTTTTAAAATGTTCAGAATTTTTTTCTATACACAATAGCTAATATCACAACGGCCATTTCCCGAGCATTTTAGAAATGAAGTCTCTCATAAATATATTTTTGATTGGATTTCAGGTGCATCTTTTTCTAAATTCATCTGTTTTATAATATTTAAAGGGGCCAAAACCATTTTGAGGTTCGTATAATTGAAAAAATATCAGATAAGTTAGAAAATAATTGATGAATGCGCCGCAAAACCACGAATATCTTTCCGATTTTTAATACGACTGAGCTTTAGGTGCTCAGTTCTAGAATATCAAAATAAATACCGTCCAACAAGTACGATTAGATGGTAGACTACTCAATAATCCGATGGAATTGACAATAAAAAATTCCACCATTTTTTTTAATGTTATGCGTTGTTTTTCGAGGGCGGTATCCTTAACCTTTTTAGACTTCCGCACCCCTTCAGCTTTCGAAATAAAATCTCGCACCCCTTTTTAATATAAAGGTAGCATCATTACGCCAATTCGCACCACGACAATTCGCACCCGACAATTCGCACCAACGACAATTCGTACCACGACAATTCGTACCACTTTTGATTGGTCAATTTAATTTATTATACGAGTACATAAATAATATAATGTTCTATTTAAAAATTAAATGCGTTAATTCGCTCCCAAACAAAAATGATGAGCCACACCCTTTAAGAATTCCATCTTAGTGCGATCTTCGTCAAAATAGTGCAGGACTGGATCAATCAAGGCTTGTCTATTTATATCCATTGATTTCCTGGATTTCGGGCACAAGTGGCGCATATCCTGTTTACCACATTCTCTGATAAATCAAATTGTTTTTATTCGTAAACACATACAAGTGGTGATTATTGTAATCAGTTAAGATGGAATAGATTCTAAAACAAGGTTACAACAACAATCCTATTGTATCTTATTTTGTGTTGTTATAACAACAATTGTGGTGCGAATTGTCGCGATACGAATTGTCGTTGGTGCGAATTGTCGGGTGCGAATTGTCGTGGTGCGAATTGTCGGTATCCCCATCATTACGCCTATTCAATAAAATGCATTGATTTACACATTATATGATTTTGGCATGTCTAATTTCAGGGAGGGAACGGAACCAAAAGGTACCTAATTCCTGGGACGGGACGAGTCAAGATGCCTAATCTCCGGGACGGGACAGTAAAGGTATCTAATCTCCGGGACGGGTTAAGGTATCTAATTCCCGGGACGGATCCCATCCCGTCCCGGAAATTAGGTATCTAGATTTTCCAGGATGGTCCATATGATTTTGAAAAAGTTCCAAGAATCCAATAAAATGTGCTAAAGCTAAACAATGCACTTCATTGAGTAGGCAAAATGGAACAAATTTGTTATTACTTCGTAAATATTAATCAAGTGGCTATACTTTAAAAAAGTATTTGACCCGATCGAGACATCATATTAAGCGAATTCAACTTAATACAAATGCTATGGAGCCTATTGAACTGGGACCTGAGGGCTTGTTCATAATAGATGTTCATATAAAGTGGATGTATATTAAGCAATCCCGACGGTAGAGCGGGTCATTTCAGAAGTTGGGCACTAGCTAAAATTTAGTCAGCAAACTAACATTTGTTACAGATATAGTAGATAAATAAGTGATATTGAAATCGAGTGAGATATTCAATTAGCAATGCAAATTAATGAGTAATACATATACTTGTATGAAATAAGCAATATAAAGAACATGAATATCGTCTTTTCCGTTTCATGAAAATAGTTTATTACGTTTATAATAACCAATTGTGCGTATTTTATTATAGATCATTGTTTCTGGATCGCAATTGGGATTTTGTGACAACAATATGTTTTTCAGAGCAAGGAATCGTAAATCTGAATGAACTTTCGCAAAAATATCCTTTTTATATATAGGTAGATTTTTAATGACACGATTTATAAATTCAGAAAAAATTTGCAATAACATATCATTGTCCTTCTTCAGAATAAATATATTTCTGTGATGTTCATATATTCCAGGTGTTTTATTGGAAATATCACCTTGCTCAAAGGATTTTTCTGGGTTTGAATGGCTAATTTTCGTTGAAAATATGCGATTTCATGATGTACGCACCTTGTTTTATATTTTTGTTTCTAAAACATCAACAGGATAACGATCTTTCATCCGATTCATTACTGGTTTAAAAATCGAACCATGAATGTGCTAAATTTAAAACCTCTCTCTTGCTAACAGGCACTTTCATAGATATGCGTTTGATATATGTTGATCTTCTACATTTTTAAATTCATCGACTGAAGATAATTTACAGCGGATTAGATCAATAGAGAAATCTTTCAATACCAATACTGACATTGGAATATTTTTCTTCGGATTGCCAAGCAAAACAGATTGGGCGGGATCACTAGAAACATCAGGCTGTGAAAATTCACTGAAATGCAGTGAAAATTTAATCTCACTGTCGATGTCAATATCGTCTCGACCTTGCTCATCAGCGTTCTCTATTTCGTCTCCCTCAAGATATTCCGCAAAATCGTCATCAGAGCCATATAAATTAGATAAGTTCAAATTACTAGAACTACTAGAATATATCTTGGAATCTGCTTGAATTGGTTGGTTTGAATGAACAGCAGAATACTTAGGAATCCGGCGATAGAATGATGAAAAACTTATTTCTGAGCCACTAGAAGATAAATCATATTTTTTGGGAGTTGTGGAATTAGGTATCGTACTAACACAATCTTCAGAGGCAGTGAAGACAGCCGGTTGAAAGGAATCCGATTTGCTCGATGTAATACCAGGAATCTCATTAAGATAACTATTTTCCAAAGAATTATTATTTGTAGCATTGGATTTAGAAAGTGGAGTGCTTGAATCAATAATACTAGGAGGAAACCTATCATCACTCGATGATATATGTATAAGAATTTATTGGAACATGGAATTATTCAAAAAAATGGAGGGAGGAGAATGCGAATTGTTTGGTGTAATACTAATATTCTCACATCATTAGTTTGAAAAGAAATACCATGATCTAAAGTTTTTCAAAATAAACATGGTTCATCATCCGAAGAGTACATCAAAGATTCTTGGTTCTGGGAACAAGTAGTCGTGCAATCATTAATTGCAGATGGAATCATTCCATTATTCTCTGAATTATCTGATAGACAAGTAAGTGAAGCCTCAGAACAATCAGTAACAATATCCAAACTTTGTATCTTCTCAAGTGTTTCGAAAGCTTCTAGTAACCCTGGGTGACCCATATTAATTCGGTAAAATTTTTCATGAACTTTCCTAGAATGGCCTAAGAAGAGGGCCATTAAATCGTGCAAATGGGGGCAATATTTCGCAGTGAGGGTAACAGTAGCCTTCCGAATATCTGTAACAGTGCCATTAAACCGGATACCAAGTTCCATTAATGCCTTTCTAAAAAGTGGGGTAACACATGATGTAGAGAGGGAATCTCCTTTATATGTTTGAAATACCTTTGCAGTATTAGATAAATGATGGATTCCTGACCCATATTTTGGAAGCTTAGATAGAATGCATTTAATGTAATTAGAGAGGGCATCATAGGTATCGTGGTATACGAAGATCGTAGCACACTGAATGTAGCCCGTTTTATGATCAGAAATCATTATTCGATAATAAGCTTGATTAGAACAAATTTTAGCCCTTAATACTTCTTCAATAGTTAAACCGTGTATTACACCTGGACGTTGTCCATTAGGTATCAAAAGTTCAAGGATTAGATGCCCACTAAGTAAGAAAAATTCTTCCCTTGTTAAAGGCGTACTTGTATTTCGCTTATGATTCTGGAATAATTTCCAGATTCGACTTTACTTTCGTCCCCTTCTCCAGGCAGAAATGACTAATGCGGTTTGGTCAAAAACCAGTCGGTTTCTGGTCATTACCACTTTTTGCCGCAAATTTCTTTGTCTGAGGACCGATTTTTCAATTCCAGAAAGCATCCTTTCGAAGGAATTTAAAGCGTGATTATTTGGGATGAATGAAGAGTGTTTTAATTTCAAGAAATTAATAAATCTCTGAATAGTTTTTATTCAAGAGTGTGACGTCGTTGAGGCCTTTCCAATTCTGAGTTCTTTCGTAATTAGTTCATTAAAACGATGGGAATTCCAAAACTCTTTCTCTCCTAATCCATTTAAAACGATAAAGATATTGTAAACATCCATCTCGACAGATTTTTTTGATTTGCACCCGCCTCCATATGTACCAAGAAACTCAGGAAAACCAATGATTAATTGCTGTAAATCTAATGAAATTGAACTGTTGATGATATTAGTAATGTAAAAATCATTTTCTGAGCCTTTACAATCATCTGTAAACGAAAAGGGAGACGAATTGTCTGACTCTATCAAAATAGGGGAGGAGTTGGGTGAATGAAATGAAATAGAAGAGTTAGGTGACTCAAACGAAGAACAAGCGTTTTGGGCAATAATTTGCTTATTTAAAATACAGGATTTAGAGGCAGAAAAATCGAAAGAGGGGTTGTATAAAACCTTTTTCGTACCCGAGAAAAGGGGAGTTTGTTTCTCTATAGTTTTAGAACTTTTCATTACATTAAGATATTCTTCATCTGAAAAGTTTAGGTAATGTTGTTTTCGAAGATGGATTGAAAGATGTTGTACTACCTTTCCGCATTCGTGTTCACCATATTTGTAAGAACAAGTATATCCCATTTTTATATTCTTCCCTCCGGACTTGTTTCGATTTTTTTTCGTTTGAAATATGATTTCATTCAACTCGGATTTTGTAATTTCACCACTTGAGTGGTGAAGACTAAGATGGCGACGATATTTGTTGTAGACTTTCGTCTGTTTACAGATTTGGCATAAGACATTTTCCATTTGGAATAGAATTAAAAATATGAAAAAAGCCATTGAAAATAATTATAATTTACAAAATGTAAGGGTTTTACACGTGAGGAACGAAGGACACTAGTAGTATAGCTCGATTTACATCAAAGGAAGTTTTGGATACTTGACGACCGTGTGAATTTGGGAAAGGTCAAATATACATACTTGGAATTTGATAGGATCGACAACGCCAAATAGGGTTGCCTCAAAGGAATGCGGGCCAACATTCGCCTGGATTTTTGATATTATTAGACTTTAATTCCAACAGCAAAATGTTCGCAACTAAATGTTTGAACCCAAACATTAAGTACAGGCACCGACTTTAAGTACACCCCAAACATTTAAGTACAGGCACCCAAAGGGCGCCTCCGGCGGACACAAAGTGTCCACCAACTGCGCAGCTCAAGCAAGCAAAGCGAGCTTGTCGTTGTTAACCCGAAATGAACCATGGGTTTTCTATTTATAGTATGGACCCACATTTGTATGGCATTATCAACCAAAATAGCTTATGGCGGAAATGACGTCACAAAATTACAACGGACAGCAGCAGGCAAAAACAGTTGCGCCTTAAATTTGACTAAACCATTGAATATATATTCATCGCATTCAACCATTTGAACGCGATGAAATTTTTATAAAAGATCATTATTTTTGTAAATCTTATTAAGTAGAACGTCTGAACACTATATCATATACACTACAATAATAACTAAAGCAAAATAATTTAAGGTACAAATATTGATGATCAAAGTACAGAGTGACCCATGTTACAAGCTCAATTGGGTTTAAATCAAACTCTCATATTCCTATGGTGGTTAAGAATATTGATGATGATTTTAAGTGATTATTCTACGTAGTCTAAGAGTTGGAACTGTACTTTGTAGAGTTCGGTTTTAGTGGTGGGAATATGTCTCGAAATGCGGCCAAATTCATCAGGAATCAGGGCCTATTGCTTTTGAAAAAATCTAATCAGAATCGATATTTCGTAACGAATTAGCATCAGATACTTTTTGTTTAAAAATTGTTGTTCTTATTGGTGATTTCCCGTCTATAAAC
Source organism: Aphrocallistes beatrix (assembly GCA_963281255.1). Classification (NCBI taxonomy): domain Eukaryota; kingdom Metazoa; phylum Porifera; class Hexactinellida; order Sceptrulophora; family Aphrocallistidae; genus Aphrocallistes; species Aphrocallistes beatrix. The sequence goes on from OY725489.1 coordinate 4,439,526, forward strand.
TAAAAGAAATAATCCTATTTTAGTATTTTGATTTAATAACTGACTGTAGGAGCATATAAATATATTTAATCAGGAGAAAAAAATTTATTTTCGAACTTGACATTTTTGAGATCAGATTATTGGAGTCCCGGGTATATAATACAGTGCACCCTCGCTAATCCGAACCTCGCTAATCCGAACCCTCGCTAATCCGAACACTTCATTCTTAAAATCCGAACACCCAAAATATAATTTTATTCGCCTCTATGATTTGAATAAACGTTTATAAACTTGAATTTATCATTAAGATTGAGAAACCTCGTTAAATGAGCAATAATAGCGAAATAATATCCTTAATATTCTAACAATATAAATTTATTATAATTAATGCCCTATTGAATTAATGTTATTTCACTAATCGGAACAAATTCACTAATCCGAACGATTTTTTCGAACATTGGAACAGAGCTGTTCGGATTAGCGAGGGTGTACTGTATTTCAAAAATCTGTTTTTAAAATATTTTGCGCAATAAATAGTGTTCATTTTTAAACTAGAAGGGTGGTAAATTCCATAGTTGCAATTTGCAAACCGATTAAACAAAATTATCTTAGTCCAATCAATGAAGCAAAATTTATTGTTGCAGAACTTTCGGATCACCCTATAATCCTAAATCTAACAATGCAATCAAATTCAAATTTATTGATTATTGCTATAATTCAGAACAATATGTTGTTCTATTTGTATCAAACTATGTTGTTAAAATAACAGTAAAAATGTTCTTGATAGCTTGCTCTCTTAGTCTTGGTCAATATTTGTTTCCAATTCTTTCGTGGATATGACGACCTGAATCAATTTTGATAAACCTGAAATAATTATCATAATGTGAACACAATTTCCCATGATTAGCATGAATCCACTTTTGCCTTCTTTTAATTTGATATCAGAAATTATTCCTTTGATCTGTCGACAAGACACTCAATTTTAGATTTGTTTTATGCAAGTATTTAACCGATACCTATCCAGGATGTATGTCTTTCAACATCGTACTTTTCCCGTGCGCCAAGCTGTGTAAACTTCTTTTGCCCTGAGGCAATCGTGTTGCTATGATGTTTTCACTCGTCTACACAGGGTAAGACATATTTGTTTCGATTCATCTTCTCATAGGAAGTATAGCATCAATTACTTGATTTTTCGTTTCCAAGGTCTGTTTGACGTTCTCATTCGTTGTCACAGGAGGTAGGCTTTACTAAACTCTGGAACAGTAATTACCACTATCCTATTCTGTAAACCCCTTGCCATTACAGCAGTGTAATATTGTAGATTATCTGTGCCTCGGGGTGGGAGTCTCAGTCTCGTGCTTAAAAATATTTTCAGCTCAACGATCGTAGGTTTTCCCAGTGCTGAATAATTTGCAATATTCAAGCATTTATGTTACACTTTGTTTTGATAACAATGTAACAAACCCAATAAACCCATCGAAGAATAACCTCCTGCCCCTTCCCAATGGCAGGGCCGGCGCCACCTCATTTGAAGTGGTCCGGTTGAACTTAACTGCGAAAGTTCAGTTCCTAGCAACGGCCAGGAATGTGAAAAATTCCAGGTCGTTGCTATGCACGGACCAAAATATTCTCCAAATATGGTCAATAAATTGGTTCTATACTAATAGTAAACAGTTGTCATCACATTGCTACCTTAGTACAATCAACACTCTTTCATATTAGTAGATGTAGAAAATATTCAATCTTATTGAATGAAGTGTATAATCTAGCGTATCGTATTAAAAGCGCAACAACCGGACCTAACCGGACCTTTCGGGACCTCACCGGACCTTTCCGGACCACTTTAGCTTTTTCTTAAAAGTGGTCGGGTGAAAACCGGACCAACCGGACCAGTGGCGCCGGCGCTGAATTGCCAATGCTAGGGGGCGTAGACAGGATGGTTCTCCAAGTTGAAATATCTTTTTTCGAGTCAAAATTTTATTTTCAAATTTTTAACTTTTTTGCACCCACCCCAAAGCTTTTTAAAAAAATTTGATCTAAACTTCATTAAATTAAGTCAAATAATTTATTAATGGGTGATATTCTTAATCCAAAGTCATTCCAAAAACCTGATGTCAATTTCCCAGACACCCTGATTAAATGGACATGGTTAAATTAAGAAAATTATGTTTCTGAAATACTCAAATATTCCTGCAAATCCTTCGATGCGCCCTCGTTTCTGTCATATATTGTACAATCAATAATTTCTTTTCCTCATGCCAACTAAATGACGGTCAAAAATAAGTAGCAAGTAAAAAAAAGTAGTGAGTGAGTAGAACTAAATCTAAAATGGAGGAAAAAATAAAGTAGCAAGTAAACGGTTGGCAAAAAAAAATACGACAACTTTTTTTTTGCCAGTTCTGGAATCCCTGGTCAGAACATTTTCTGTGAGAGAACCGATGATAAAACGACATTATTGAGAATGCATCGAGATATAGGGACATTTTCCCTCCAGAAGTTTACAATATTAGGACAATATATAACAATGTCCCTCTATCAAAATATCAATCGATTTTTTCTATATATATATATATATATATATATATATATATATATGCATATGTATACAAATAAATATTAATCGAGTTTTAATAGTAAGGATGCTGCTAACACGTTAATCTTGGGAACATATTTAGTTGTTGGAACTACTCGAAATTTATTGGATTTTGTCCACATTTTAGTTTTTCCTCTGTAAAGCCAAATCGACATCTCGTCTGCAAATACGGTTTGATACCACAACATCTTAGGATATTTGTGCTTTCTAGCCCATTACACTGTGTTAACACGATTTCTCGCTTACTAACGGACGGTTAGATGGATACACCTCTAGCTATTGTTGAGGTGTTTTAAGGGGTATGGTGGAAAAAGTTCGAACCAAAACCATAAATAGTTCGACTTTCAAAAAAAGGAAATAGTTCGAAAAAAAACACCAATCCTAATGATAAAACGTCGAACTATTTCCTAATCCGAAATTAGAACTATTTTATTTTTCGAAAAGTCGAACCATTTCTACATTACCGTTTTAAGGCACGCCCGATAGTTTCATATATGGTTTACCTGGAGCCAGATTAGCTAGAGCACGTAAGGACAAATAAGGTTTATGTTTGATTTGCTGTACCAAACTTCTTTGGATGGAGAGTCTCAGTTTTGGTGACCTTCCTGACCAGATCTTGCGAGCCATACCAACATTCTTCGAATTTCTAGATTTTATCCTAGACTGTCGCCGAAGTTACACCCAGGGATTTCGATATATCCTTCATAGATGGTTCACCCCGATTTATTAAAGTATCAATGCCTCACGGGTTTGTTTCTGATCTATATTTAGTAGATCTAACGCTATAAATTGATTTAAAAAACATAAATGTGAAAATATTTAAAAAAAGTCGAATATATTACATCACAAATATTTTCGACAGTAATTCTCGCAAAATGACAACCCATAGGCAAAGATCTAAGTAGATTATCCATTTTTTAATACATTTCGAGGAGTATATGTGAGTAGAATCAATCATACAGGTTTTTAATATTTAAGTGGGGTAATAATAATGTATCAATTTTCTCATTTTTTATATTACAGACTGTACATCTATCCTTATTGTAAAATTGAGACATGCAGTGTGCTCTTCCCGGATAATACTTCCAGCTTCATCTGATGCAGCCATGGAGTAATTTAATTTCAATTGCTATTAAATTAGTCATGATAATTTAACATACTTACAAGTCGCTTTACTTGATTGCGCTGTGCGGCTGGCAGACACTTCGTGTCCACCAGAGGCTCCCTTTGGTCGCCTGGAGCTATATTGGTTAATCATAAGGGAGATAGCATCTCTAAATATTTCCATCTTAGTGTCAAAATCGATATCACTCGAAAAATCACAAAATTTGTCAATTTTAAAATTTTTGATGCGTAATGATGACGTCAAAATAGGGTGATGAGTCATAAATTTTTGATGATAGTTGCATCATATGTGGGGTATGTTAGTATACATATTCTATTAAAATTTCAGCCTTCTATCTCCTATAATGGCTGAGTTATGCTCGAATAACTGTACTGCTTAACTTTTAAAAATCTGACAATGACGTCATAATTATATGATGAGTCGATATTTTGGTCTGAGGTCGGAACTTAATGGAGCCATACTTTCTGGGCAAGGCAGTTCCTTTAATCAATTCGTTACATATATATATATGTATACAGGTCAACCCCCCAAAGCGGCACCCATCTGGAGAATGATTTTGTGCCCTTCTCGGAGGTTGCCGCTACTCGGAGGTTGCTCGTATGCACCCTTAATATATTATTCAAAAGCTAAAATAGCATATATTGATGCTAATACAGTAGTAATCGGTTATATGAATCTAAATTGGTTATAAAGACGTTTTTCTCTAATCATTTGTGAGAGGTTACCATGTTTATATGGATATTTGGACTCCAGAGGAAGGAGAACGTTTGAACTTAATCCGGGAGCCAGACAATATTAAAGATAAGTATTCAGTATCAGTTATGAAAGACGGCCTGGTTGTAGGCCATGTCCATGTCTTGTCCCTTATAATCTAGCACCAAGAATTTCACAATTTTTGAAGAGAGACATGAACAAAGCCTTTGCTGAGGTTAAATCTAAACCAATAAACCGAAAGATTTGGTTTTCTCTTTTGGTGGTTCATCTATCTCTGTCTCGGATAATTCGATGGATGATATTGGGGGAAATGATTCCTGTACCGCTTCGCTGTAGGTCTGTTGCAGACCATGCAGTGTAGCCAGCCATTCTGGGATGTCTTTTAGCAGATTTCTTTTGAACTTCTAGTCCGCAGAGGTGGAGTTAGGTAAGAAACTGAATGACTTAAACCCTGGGTCAAGAAAGGTGGCGATCCAATGATATTGGGTTATCGAAGTGTACAACTCCTCTTGTAAAAGTAGAACAAGGTTCTCTTTAAGAACTGCTATTTCAATACTGTCCTGCACGTCGATGGCTCCCATGGCATACAGCTTATAATATGAAGGGATGACAATATTAATTGTCGGACGTCTGCTGTACTGCAGATTTTCAAAAACATCACTGAACAACTCTGCCACATCCCTTACTTCGTCATTCAGGCACTTGTCGACAGCAGCTAGAATTGACAGTCGCCCTCTCTCTGTAAGCTTCTCTGAGAGTTTCATGTAGCTTTTGTCAATGCTGTGTGAACGGCGGTAGATGGATGCCCACGGACGTGTATTTCCCCCATGTTTTATTGATACAGGCAAAGTTTCTTGAATACCTGTAGCCTGTTTCACGTATTTGCAGAGAATACATTCAGCTTCTTCATATTCTTTAACGCTACCGTGTGGCGCCTTTGTATTAGGTATGACGAGGTTTTCTTTTTTGTGCTCAATTACCATAAACTGTAGTATATTTATCTACTCTGGTTTATCAAAATATTCAAAAGAAATGTTTAACATTAGTGATATGACTATTAGAATTTTAGGATTTTTAAAATTCAATTTTTCGTTGAAATTGGATATAATAATAATACTAAAACTTTCCATAGATTTCAACATTTACTTTCTTAGAATACATCATTCCATACCAGATATCTCTTCATTGATATATATCCTTAATTTCTACTGAGCGTTTTTAGTTAGAAAGTGCAAAATTTTGCATTACCACCTAATTTTACTGAATTTAGTCAGAATTTAGCCTATTTTTGAATTTGTTTTTACATATTCAACTAAAACGTTGGAGAGGGGAATTAATTTGAAAATCTGTACGGTAATATTTAAAGTATTATGTATATAGGTTCTATTGTAGTAACACCAAGTTTATAGAATAAACAAATTCTTAGAATGAAATCATCAAGTTTGGGAGGATTGCCATTTTATCTATTAATGAATATCGCATATCCACAAGTTATTATTTATCCATGGTTCAAAGCAAGGTTGAAACCGCTTCAACCAAATACCATTTTAACCGAATAATGGTCAGACCAAATAATTTGGCTAACCGAATAATGGTCAAACCGAATAATTTGGTTAACCGACTAATGGTCAAACGAATAATTTGGTCAACCGAATAATTTGGTTAACCAAATAATACTTTATTATATTTTTGCATAAATTTTTATCTATTATGTAAATATTTATACAAAAATATAACAAGTATAAGTAGGCCTATTAGATTTATTTGTGTTCGGACCACCTCATGTAAGAACGTGTGATTGTATTGGGAAAGCATGCAAATTATTTGTTTAACCAAATATTCGGTTGACCAAAATTATTCGGTTGACCAAATATTCGGTTGACCAAATTATTTGGTTCTCAACCGAATACCAAATAATGATATTTGGTTACAAACCAAATATCAATTATTTGCAAATAATATTTGGTTAAACAGAATAATCAACTATTCAGTTTCAACCTGGTTCAAAGCAACATTAAATTAATATTAACTATATAAATTCATTATAATCAATTTTGGAATAGATTTCAAAATATCATTAATTGTATATCAATGGTAAATCCACCATGCTATAAGCTCTGAAAAATGTAATTTTCATGCAATTGTTCAGCCCAAAAAAAGACAGATTTGTAAAAATTATACATGTCTGTGTTTGTCCAAAATTTCTCAAACTTTTACATCCTGATTCATGGTCCAATTATAAACGGAAAAAAGTATAAATTACCTTCCAGTGCGATTATTATTATCCATGGTTAAGATATGACACATTTGAGTGTTCTTTCCCATAGACGAAAAGTTGACTCATCACGAAATGGTGACGTCATTGTCACCATGTATATAATTTGAAATTCCAGATTCGTATCATCGATTTTACTGTAATACAAATTCTATGGAGAACTTTGAATAGATTAAAAAATGGCGAATCTTGTCATGAAATAATTTCCCAAAAGTAGCTATTATTCTCAAAAAACAATGCAATAGTCACTAACAATGTATACAGAAATTTTGAAGCACCCAACGTGATTATTTTGGAAGTTCAAAGCATTTATCTCCAAAATTCGTTCAAAGCCCCCCATTTATGGTCCAAAAACAGATTCCTCCATATCTCGGGAAATATATACCCAAATTAGTAGCTCTCAATTCCTAATATACTTTTCAAGACGGTGTATATCTGATTCTTAAATAATAAGTGTACTACATGGAATGGAATGCTAAGGAGTTTTTTTAAATTTTTATCACGTGATGACGTAGCATTTTCCGAAAATCCTGACTTGAAAACTAAAAGTCGTAGACTCTCGCTCTAACTTCCTAATATACTTTTTAGAAGCTCTTTATTCATTCTAAACCGATGAATTATACTTTATAGTGCTAGGAATATGAATTATATTCCCTAATTGGTTCAAAATATTCGGGGTTATTGGCCTCAAGGTAATTTGTGAATTTTTAGTATAATTTTGCTATTTTCACCAAAATCTGTTGGAATACATCTAATTCATTAGTATAGAAGCGATTAAATGCCCATGGATGCTTTTATTTATCGTTAATAGCTCATTTTACATCGTTCTTAACGTTAAAACTTCAAATCCCTATATCTCGGAACTTTAAAATTCCAAAATTGACCATCTTTCAAAAATTTTAACTTAAAATTGCTTTGAGATAGAGGTTTGAAAATTTCAGGAGTTGTTCCATATCATTAGGCGATGAGCGTAGGACCACTCGATTTTCGATATTTTATAAATTTGTGATTTTATTGGTGATTTCCAAAGAAAATCGGACTTTTTTCGCCGTTTTTTGGCTATTTTTTCAAACCCCTATAAAATTAACAATTTGGTTATTTTAACTTTCTTTTGGTTCTATGCGATAGCAAATTTTATAGACTATATATGAATAAATTTTCGAAGCATTTGATCCAAACATGTGTTTCAAAAAAATCACAGAGTGGAGGAGGGCTTACCATTAAGATGTGCTAGGGAAAAACGAAAAAAACCGACTTTGAGACGCTGTAACTCAAAAACTAGAAATGCGAACCAAAAACTGTTTGGTATGTCTCAATATCTTTTAATTGCACTACCTGCCCACGCTTAACATCTTATATATCTCTATTCTTGATATATGCTGTGAGCCAAACCTATGGATTTTTCACGGGCGGTATCTTTAAGTTCTCGTTGAAGTTGTATAATTTCATCTCGAGTGAAAATATTATTTTCATTAGTTTCATTCTGCTTGAGAATTTTGACCTTCATCGGCATACTTCCATACCCAAGAAGTGGTATAACATTCGACATCGACGAAGCTGCTCGTTGACGTAGTATAGTCGATACCACTGCGTCACTAAGCCCTTTTCGATTTAATGTATCGACAATATTTTGCACGGAGTTACGCTTTGCGCATATACGAATTTTCATTATAGACGTGCATTTTCGACACTTAACTGGTGTTTGCCTATCCCAAGTGTTTTGATTAACTCGTGCAAGTGGATTTGTGTCAATGATTGGATTTCCTGCTTTTCGTTTAACGCCTTTTTGACCCTTGTATATTTTGCAAACAATGCAATCATCGGAATTGTGCTGCCTCGTTATCAACATTGGAGATGTCTCAGAGGAGAACACCACTAGGCTTTGATTTCCTAGTGCCAATTTCGAGTTTGTGAAGAGCAGATACACATGATTTGCACAGCACACATGGAAATAAAGGGATAACCTCTGGAGAATATGCTATCTCATTGTCTATATCGATATCGTACCTATATAATATCAACTGATTGGAGTTTCAAAATCTTCGAAGAACATAATCGACAAACATTCTTCACTGCTTCTAAATGATATGATGACATTGTGATACAAAGTGGATTAATATGTGTGTATTTTAGTGAAATTAACTAATTATTTGAGTTTTATTTGAGAAAGTACAAAAAATCAAATGGGTGTGTGAAGAAATTCACACACTAATAAATATTCTACAGAGCGTAAATATTTAATAGAATTTGATAAGAATTCTGAAACATACGATAAATACAAATAATCCCACCATGATAAGGAATACATACTTGTGCGTACCCTAGAAAAATCCAGAACAATAATCTTTTGAAATTAGAAAAAAAATTAAATATAATCCGATCATTTTCTGCTGACTGAACTTTATTCCAATATGGCTAGTTATTCATCAAATTTCAATGAAAGATTACATAAATAGACAAATATCATGCTTTTAAGACTTGTGGCTTTCGAATTAAAAATGGATAAAGATACGATGCAACGAACAAATACTTATGTTTTTATAGTAAATGCAACATTAACTGGATATACCGTATTCACCTGAATAAGCGCCGGGCTCGAATAACGTCGGACGCCGGGGCATTCTAGTTCTCTGAACATCATATCAAACTAGTATTCTCAGCAGTGGCATAGATGCAAGTGCTTTTTGAAACATTACATTATCCTTTTAATAGAACTAACATTCTCAGTTGTGGTAAAAATAAAAGTGCCAGTCAATGTAGTAATCAAAAAAAAGAGCGCCGGGTCAATATAGCGAATGAAAAAAATAAGCGCCGGGGCTTGAATAAGCGCCAGTTTGAATAAGCGCCAGGTCTAAAGGGTGAACGAAATAAATAAGCACCCAGGCGCTTTTTCGAAGCAATACGGTATATCAAATAGTATATACGAATAATGAAAGTTAAACAAATTCAAAAAAAGGGGGGGAGCTATCATGTCCGACATCTTGCGAATAGTTACTATTACTTGAAGTAAAACATATTAAAAGGTCTTAAATTAATATATAACTGTTAATCATGATTGGTCTATACGATAAAATGAATTGATTGCATTTAAATATGGAAAATATGCTAGGGAAAGGCTTTGTGGACAAATTAGACAAATTTCTACTGAGTATTGTGAAAATCGAAAAGTCAAGTCCCTAATTCAGAAAACCTTCGTACTTTGACAAATATACAGTTACCATGATATTAAACATCATTTATGTCGCACAGTAGATCAAACAATGGCATTATTTCGGTTGACAAATTGTTTTAGAAAAAGATTCAAGTATAATTTTTAGAGGTTTCTGAGCTCAGACGGAAGGTGCTATAACTAGACCAAATGATTTAAACGATCGATGAATTTTTTTCTACAAACACCTACATATATACTATCTAAAAATTAACATAATTCATTGGTGTCTCTCCAAAGGATTGAAACTTCATTTTTCAGGTAGTACATTCTTTCTAGTTGCAAAATTTCTTTAACGTAGTTAACAGCCATATTACATGTGTAGCCTCGGGCTTCTACTCTTTCTGCAAATAGTTTTCTGGCTATTGCATAGCTTTTAGGATATTTGAAACCGCTAGAACAATATTTAAGGTCATGATTGTCCAAATGAATTCCAAATTTGCTTCAAATTGCCACAGATGATGACAAAACTGCTGGTTGATTTTGCTGTCCATTCTTATCTCCATTATTGCTCAGTTTCTAAATTTTACTATAATTCAAAGTTAAGGTTGGTGTTTCCTTCCAGAACTAACTTTAAAAGTTTTCATTATTCTCTCCTGAATTTTTTTGTGGAAACTATTCTCGATGAGTTATCTGCAAAATTACACTTTTCGGGAGCACAAGAAGTAAGAGAAAAATTATTTTTTTCCCAAATGACCTAATTTATAGAGGACATTCAAGGAAACTTCAATGCCTTATGCCTCTTTTACTCAATTATTCTTGCACAAAATGGTTGAATCTAGAAAATAATAGGAATAGAATTTTCAATTTTAACCAAAATAATTTTTTCTTTCAAATTTCGTTTATACAAAATTTAGAGGCAGATTTTCGTAAGGAAAAATATTTTAACTTTTTTCAAATGTGGAATATCAAAAATCTGTCTCTATCATTTTGTTTTACGTGACGAGATCTTTCTAAAACCGTCGAGTTTTTAACTCTACGACCTTTGTAACTAGAGATTCCTCCTTTGTAAAATTGATTTTTTTGAGTGCTAAAAACAGGCTACAAAGCAATTTTCTTCGGAAAGGCTTGATTTCCATTAGTTTTTACTGTATTCTGATAATAAATAACATCAAAACATCCTAAATCAACAACTTATAGTAGTACTTAACTTCAAAATATGACATATCAAATTTTTTCAAATCATGACACCTTCAAAAGTGTGAAAAAGTTGACAGTTATCACTGGGGGCTCAAAAATGACCATGTCCGATGGTTTCCGCCGAAATCCCATACCAATACCTTTATTCGACTATGCCAGGTCGTTATTTTAAAACTGAATTCGTACTCAACATTAAATTTCCAGCAATTTGATATATATATTGACCATATTTGGAAATATTTTTGGTTGCCTTTTCCTAGCAACGGTCAGGAATGTTAAATTATTCCTGGCCGTTGCTAGGCACGGTCAAACAAAAATGTTTCCAAATATGGTCAATATATATATCAAATTGCTGGAAATCTAGTGCTGAGAATGAATTCAGCATTAAAAAGATGATCTGGCACTGTTAAAAGAAGTTATAGGTGTGGGACATTTCGCATTTAAAATGTGTCGTTTTTAGAGCGACACCAGGTGATACAAGTGGCTCAAAGTGGCGAAATATTGGGGCTGGAGTTATAAAAATCGGGATTATTGTTTAGAACCCCTATAAGGATCTAAAAATGATAAAACAGCAATTTGGGCACATTTTTAATAAAAAACAAGTTTCGCATGGGAAACACCAACCTTAATTAAATAAATAGGTAGTAACTAATAATATGGAGTTAGATAAATAAAATAAGACTCATACTTCTTGATAATTTTATTGAACGCTTTAACAAGTCCATCGCTTTGTGGATGGTAAGCAGTGGTTCTTCTAAGCTCAACATCAAGTTGTGAATTGAAATCTTGAAATTCCTAATACTTTAGCCAACAGATACTTTCACATCAATCCAATGGGTTAATTGGGAAGTTAGGTAAATAAGGAGGACACAGCTAATTTAGGGCGTATTCTCTTGTTTATTCATTAGATACTATAAATTAACTATATATATATATAAATATCAGGTGTCCATGACAAAATATATGCATCTATCTTGCTCGAGAATTATTTGCCTTTGCCGCTATAGAAAACTTTAGGAACTCAGATGAATATATCAGATGAATATATCTTGCTAGCGATTCAATACCCCCTGGTAAAACGTTTTGAGGGGCGTTCAACTACAAATTTGATCAGGTAGGGATGATGTTGCAAATTAGATGAGATGCCAGGAGTTTTGTGGAGGGATAATTGGTTGGAGTTCTCGTTGGGGCTGAAGTGGGAGCGCTGCATTAGAATTGCAGTCGAGATATGTTTTTCTCTAAAAGGATTGAAAAAGTCTATAAATTTGTTAGTGTCGTCTAATTCATTGGATGAGAATTACCTCAACCATAGCCTACTCTAATAATGCCTCACAGTAAAATAATCAAGGATGCAGTAATAGCCGATTTAATTAATACACGATTAGCCTAAAATCGTTAACCGTGTAGGATATATAAACATGGCATCAAAGTACATATATCCGTTGTCAGAATTTCGATTAGTCATCATATTGTTGCGCAACAGGTCATTTTAATTAACCCATAGCTTAACAGAGTATAAGAATTATACGTAAATACACAGAGTGGGGTCGATTAAGACCCCAGATCAAAAATAGCCATAAACTGCTGAGGACAAAAGGAATTTAATTGAAATTAGGCAGGTGGCATTATATTAAAAAACAACACAATTTGTAGAGGATTTTTTAACTTGGAACAAATTTGACTTTGTCTAACAAAAGACCCCACAAAGTTACTCTATGTAGATGTCGTGAAGTCACTCGGGTACCTAAAGACCCCATCAAGTTACTCTATGTAGATGTTGTGAAGCCACTGGGGTACTTAAAGACTCCACCAAGTTACTCTACGTACTTGTTGTGAAGTCACTGGGGTACCTAAAGACCCCACTAGCTTACCCCACGTAGATGTTCTGAAGTCACTGGGGCAGGGGCGTAGACAAGGGGGTTTTCCGTTGCTCGGAATCCCCCATTTAAATATATGTAATAGTAGAGCATTTGTATGGTACATCCGAGTTCTACTGTATTTAACTCAAGTGTTAATTTAGAAGGGATTCTAAATATCCCGCTCAATTGAACATATAGGCCTGATATTTGAAGTATAAATTCACATATCGTATTTAGAGAGATATTCTTGATTAATGTCGCAACCTCCGTGGAAAAAGTTGTTTGACTTTGGTTTTGTAGCCGTTTCTCTAAACAAAAGGCAAAAAACCTCTGAAAATCCAGTAGATAATTCAGAATCACCAATTGCATCAACAGCGATCTGTCCTCAGTTATTTTTCGGTTTCAATACAACCAGTTCTTTTTCAGCTGCGACTGGAACGACGTCCGATATTGAACCTTTTGACGATCGTTGCGATCACCCGAATCCCATAGTGATGAGTGACTAAGGAAAGATGATTTTATGACTGAGATTTTATGACTCCAACAAGCGCTGGCATTAAAAGAACTGCTACCGTCCCGGGTCAGATGTTGTGTTTCCGACGAAGATAGAGTCGGAATAGCTCACTCATTCCAGTATGCATGGCTTCGAGAATACAACTGGCTTTCCTAGTGTGAAGTTTCTGATGGAAGCTACTGTTTCGCATGCATCCTGTTTAATAAGCATCCACAAATTGGCATTCCAGGAGCTGCTGACGGCCGTAATCGACTCGTTACAGGACATCGCAATAGAGGATGGTTGGAACAGAAATCCTCTCACAAGGCCAACTCTTTGCTAAATGCTGTGAAGTAGTTTGGTTTTATCCATGCTTTTGTTGTAGTAAGACATACCGTATTGCTTCGAATAAGCTCCCGGGCGCTTATTTATTTCGTGCATACTTTAGTCCCGGCGCTTATTCGAGCCCAGGAGCTTATTCAAGCTCCGGCGTTTATTTATTTCGCTCACCCTTTCTTATTCAGGGAAATACGGTAGTTTGGAATTTATTAAACGCATCACTACCTCTCTCCAGAGCCGTATCCATGACATTGTTTGTGCCTATAATGAAATTGCCCACGTTGTACAAACGATCAGTACATTGATGATGAACATACAGTCTGGTTCTCCAAGGCAGAAACATTGTCCAATACAATTGGGAGTGATGGAACAGCCGTGCCATGGGTATGCGGACAGCAGCAGAACCGTAGCAATACACCTGCTACAACAGCCGCTAAGTACTTAAAGAGAACCACAACAATTCTGTTCTTTGACCAGCTACTTAGTCAAATGCACTGCCGCTTTTCTAATTTGCAAAAAAGGCTCGCTCCAATGGCAATCGTGCCTGCACCCTTTTCCTTGTCGAAGGTGCGGAAGATGTAATCGTCACTATACATGGTTTGATCTTCCTTCTCCAACTTCCTTCGCTGAGGAACTCACTGTTTGGAAACAAGTGGAAGGGCTTATCCATAGCAAATCTATCAGCCACTCTGACAGCAGCACTTCAGAAAGCAAATCAACTGGTCTTTCCGAATATCCATCGGTTACTTAGAATCATGGCCACTTTGCCTGTTACCAGTTGTGAACGTGAGCGGTCAATTAGCGTACTATGCAGGCTGAAGACTTACATGCGATCAAACATTGGAGAAGAGCGACTCACTTGTTTGGTACTGCTCTGCACTAAGTATGATCTAGAGTTGGACATGAACCAAATCATCAATATCACGATTCACGTTTGCTGCACAACATCCTCGACGCATGGTGCTGTGAGTTTCCTGAGCCATCTGCTGCCGGACCTGAATTTTGTACCATCGTCACTGATGGCTATATTCTTATAATTCTGTACTTATTTGTGCTCTAATTAATTCCAGTAGAGAAAAAATTAAAATACAAGTAAGATATTGGGAACTCCCACTAGTAACAACACTGGCAACGCACCTCCCGGGGTATCAAAATACCCCACTAACTTACTTTGGTGCAAAGAGGGGCAATAATATTGTCGACCGCTAACATTATCTTTAAAGTTATGTAGTTTTAAATGGAAATTAATGTCAATTGACTGATTGAATAGATGCCAAACTGGCAAACTACCAATCCGTGAGATATCGTTTGAAATCCGTGAGATTTCGTCTGAAATTCCTTATAAGAAAATATTATGATGCTGCAGTTTGCTTCCTGCACTCTAATGCAGTTTAGCTAAAACGTTCCTACAAAAGCGACTCAGTATCACATGCAGTGGTGTTGCTGCGGGAGTACAGTCTTTCAGATTGTGGGACGCTGCTCCCATTCTTTTTTGAATGGACTGGATACAATTTGCTTAGAATCTTGGGATCCCGATATTCAATCCCAAACAATTGCAATTGGATAGTATAAGTTTCCAATTTCTATATAGTCTCTTTTATACATTTGGATTCAGAATCGGTGTTCAATAATGACATGATTTAAGATGACAAGAACCACTAATTAGTGTAGCTCCTATAAAGAGATGCCCTTATAACATGGACGGCGTTCTACGTCCGTCCGTTCGTCTACCCTGCCTTGCGAAAACTAATTGTCCGATTGCTACCAAATTAGTTATGTAGAATTCGTTGGTAGTGTAGATGTGTCATGGAGGTTATTTTAGCGAAATTTCGTCATTTCCGGATTGTACACCTATATATTCATTTCTTTATTGAAATTTGTATTTTAAGGTAGAATCGAGTTCTCAACGGCTTATTTAGTATCTCGAATTTTGTACATTTATAGTAATATATTTGTTTTTATCATAATTTGGAAGTTTGAAATATTTGCAGATTGTATTTCAACCCAGTGTCTGAGGTAATATAATTCATGGTTCTCCCAAATAAATTGGCAAATGATATCGGCAAATGTTCTTCTTCTTATGTCTTGGTTTTCGTTACATTTGATATCCCTTCAACTTTATGGCATATCAACCGATTGCACTTCCGAAATGTGATGTGTCGCTCCAATATAGCCTCGAATATCCTAGAAAGAACCCTGACTGTCAAAATGCCTTCCATATAAAGGCTTATCTGTCGATATTCCTTCTTACAAAGGTGTGTCGTCCGACATCCCTTATCTCGGCGCATCTGCTCGATACGCCAAAACGGCCTGGGGAGAACACAGTAACTGTTATATCACGAAGCGACAGCTTAGGTGCCTCAAGTTTGGATTAGTAGATCCATCTAGCTGCCTTACGGATGCTATTCTGGGGGTAATTACTCTAGTTTGAGGCGTGTGACTGGCTAGTTCCCCACCCAAGGGTACTGCTAAGGGGTTTCTGCTCTCCATAAGCCTCATCTGCAGGACGGTAATCCTGGACCCCGAGGCGATCCATGACCCCTCTCCTCCTCATAACGTGGACCTCTACGGTTCCCGAACGATTCTACCTTTGCATAAGCTGTTATTTATAGCAGCGATCATCCGACTTCTAGCTCAGAAGGATGGGGCTAAGTTGGATATCAGCTCATTGCCGGTATACGTTTGTTGCAGACCAGATCAAGTAGAGGTTGACACCCAGATAATAAAGGAATTGGACCCACCACTAGAACTAGATAGCAACCAGGAAATGATTTCAATATGTAGGCAAGACTGGGTGCCAAGAACTCTAGTCGACGATTTCTTCTATGGCTTAATCAGCACATCAAAATTGGCAAAAGCACCACTGAGGATACCATCTTTGCTTCTAATGAGCCAACTTCCGACAGCTTTAAGGAGTAATGGGAGAATGGATGGAACATCATGCAGCCTTAAGTATGTGCGAATGTCGTGGCTTCATCAAACGAGTACTGGACGTGCTTCCGGAGAAAGGAGTCCCGCTCGATCAGGCATCCCGTGATGTTAATTTAGACCGGTGTGGGAAAAATGTTGAGGTGGTTGAGTGGACTCGTTCCTTGCCTGGCCGCATAGCCCGCGTCCGATGTGAAAAGTCAGCTCCCTCGCTTGCAACTCTGCGTGAACGGCATCATTTTTTGTGCAAAAATATAGATACACAGTTATTGAAGCCCAAGTGGTTTTGTAATTCATGTGGCGATGCAGGCAATCCTTAAATAAGGTTGCATACTTACCAATCATCCAGGGATTTTGTGTTGATTTAGATGGTCATTAATTTCTTTTAAAAGTAATTGAAGCAAATTATATGAATAGTATCCTAAAAAATTGTTAAACATGTTTAATATACCAATTAACGACTAAAATAGTAATAATGATTAGCAGCAAGGAATTTGACTTTTAAATCGGGGGAAATTTGTCGAAATGGGTTTGCAGATGTGAGCTTGCATCTTATGTAACCTAAATCACTTAAAATTACTAATAACATAGCCTACTATACATAAGGCCTCACAACTGATTGTGGATTTTGGACCAAGGATGCTCGTGTCGACCGAAGTGAAATTTAACGAAATGTCTTCTACTTGTTAAAATCACCATTACTGGGTATAATAAAGTATTCTAGGATATATATTGATACTCTACAGGCGTTTGCAATAAATTAACATATTTTTCCCATTGAAATACATTAGAATAGTAGTAAACATAGGTCTTTATTTTGCATTATGATCAACAAACGATACATAACTAGACATACATTAATTGTAAATACTACATACATAAATCAATACACAGCACAGAAATAACGCACAGAATAAACTTTATGATTTAGAGGATATGTTGGCTTCTAAGTGGGATAGTTCACATCATGGTTCGTATCATTGCGGCCTTCTCCATGTTCCCTCACAGCCTGCAGCCATCCTTGCTAGCCTCTCCATATGTCACTATATTATACAAGTATTAAGCAATTAAACACACTAATTATGAAATTTTTTCAGTTTTCGCTTTTCTATACCTTTGGCAATAACCTGTGAATTATAATTTTTAACTTTATAAGCTAAAAAACAATTAACTGCTACGAATATAATTTTACGAAGGATATCACGGCCACCAATACCACAAGAAGAACATACATTACTCCAGAAATTACATTCGGTTTCCAGAATATGATTCGTTGACAAGTCGACAAGAATTTTCCTAGATGGTCCTTCTACTAACATCGCCATCAAATCATTACTACTTTCGATGCTAATAATTATCTTCCAAACATCAACAATACTTTGTAGCACTAACTCAGATGGATATTTCAAAGAACCGCGATCAGAAAGCTCAGATAAATCATCAATAACTAGGTTTTTCTCAATAGTTAAGGCATCATGACATATACGACAAGGACGACCACATTTCTTCAAGTACTGATGTACTGAATAGCCAGCAATGAATGCTAATGACTGAAGAGTTTGAATATCACACTCAATACCAGAGAGGTCTGATATTGCAGTCAAAAACGGATCTAATTCAACCTCATTTTCATAGTCTGCACCTTCCGTTATAGAAAAAGATTGAATGAACTCTTGTAATGAAGACGTACTTATTACAATCTGACTAGAGAATAATTTCAAAATGTTGGAAACTTTAAGCCGACGCTCTGACTCTAAGATCTGAAGATAAGAAATGTGATAGTTGGCACCTGACATCATACGATATAAACCAAAGTGGTGTTCCAATGGATCTGTCTGTAAGAATGATTTCAAAAGATAAGAGTAACCACAATTTTCTGTATTTGAGGTAACACAAGACAGGCATTGTTTGAAGCTCGTAAATGTTTGCTTGCTCAGTTTACCGCCATTTTCAGGAAGTGACTGCCAAGCGTCTAACCAATAAACAACTCGTGTAAGAAAGACAAAACGTTCATCTTCAAATGTCAATGGAGTAGACAATTGATCATTTAAACGAACATGTTTATAAGGCATATTAACGTTGAAAATTTTCCAAATAGATAAGAGAATTTGAACAAAGTCAGAAGTGTGATTCCGAAAAGTAGGGCAGCGTTGTTCATTCTGAATTGTCGAAGCAGCGATGGTAGATTCATGAACTACTTTCAAAACCAACTTGACATTTTGACGTTCAAGAATTGATGGATAACATGACTTCATGGTCAAACGTGGAGCAAGTTTAGCCAAACTATCCCTCTCAGAATTATACAGCATTCGGATATCACGAAAAGAAGCATTACATGTTTTCAGGGGATAATCACATTTGTCAATAGAGATACAATTAAAATCAGGAAAAGAGAAGAGCTTATTATCACTTGATTGATTTAACCAATTATTGCGTATTGTTTTGAGAATGTGAACGAAATCAAATGTTAGAAATAAACCTCTATTGATATCACAAGGATGCGGGACTCGAGTTTCCAATTTCTTATTAGGAGAAAATAATTTTAATAGTTTGACATTCAGAGGATAGTTGTCAGTAGAGAGTATCTGAACAAATAAACCACAATGTTCAACGTCCACAATACAAATTTGATTGTCTCGAATAACTTTTCAGCTGTTACAGAAGCACAAGGAAGTAACCGTACAATACAAGACCATTTCTTAAATAGACTGGACACCATAATAGCGAAGACAGTTCTCGTGGGATCAGCAGCATCAAGACTGGAACCAAATATTTTACCTCCTTTGTAAGAGATGTCGGATCTTACATGTATCTCATCCATTTGGATAATTACATGTCTTTGTGCAGAAGAAAACGATTGGGTAGAGAGTCTAAGGAATGAGAAGAATTCATTTTCAAGTCCAAATGACGAATACAATTTCTCTAACGTATTGAAATGAGGAGGAGACAGACATGACATACCCTGAAGATGCTTGTAACATGTAGGTGAAATTAGATGCGTCTTAAGTGACAAAATTTGGGTTAGGATATTATATAGCGACGCCGTGTTTTGGGAATCAGGCTATTTTGGAGCTGGCAAATAATAAATTGTAATCTAAGAACTTCTGGAGAATCGTGTAATTCGTTATCTGACCCTGACTTATTTCGGAAATTATCTATAACTTGTTGAATATGATCTCGTGCAGACGCTATACAATAATCGTTTGACTTAGATTCGCTTTTAGGATTTTCAGAGGTTGGTAAAAGAGCTATCTCGTCTAGTAATATTTCAAGATGGCGAGTATCACTAACAGAAATTCGAGAAATCTGTAAAATTTCACCTCTATGGTATGCTTTTACGGACAGATTAAATTCTACTAATAAGTATGTATCAACTGAAATACTATTGTTATCTAATCCAGCTCCAACTCTCACAGAAAATCAGTTGACACGGATTTTTGACGGATTTTGAGTCTCACGGATACATTTAGCGGTCTAATAGATTTTCAAACATCTCAATGATTTCTCACGGATTATCTGATGATATCTCATGGATTGGTAAGATGTCAGGTTGACATCTATGTGAAACCCACTAATACCTTCCTCGATATTGTATCATTATTTATTAGTATGCACCATTTGAAATTTGTCTCAGCTAAGTGAAAAATTGAGGTTGGGACCATTTTTAGCAGCTATAAATGTTCCGGGGGGCGATTTTATCCATGGGGGACCAGTTATTGCTGCCAAAACTGATCCATGGGACCAATTTTGTCGTGACAGTAGTCACAGTATATTCTACATTAATAAACGAAAATAAAATTTTGTTCAATGTCATTTGGCATAAGCAATATTTTCAACTATATCAGAACCTGCTAAAACTGCCACTTTTTATGTTCGTCACCTGTCCCGTGACTTAAATATCAATGATACATGACCTGTCTAAACTACCACATGCGTTTAATGGTTATTTTTCCGCAGTCCCTTGAGTTACAGTTATTAAACCCTCGTTTGCCCCTGGAAACTCAAAATTCTAAATTTCTAGGGCTCCCATATTGAAAATGATCTAAACCAGAGATGACACAACATATTTAGTTACTCTCTTCATAGTGATTTTTCATGCTGATTTGCAATTTATGATACAAATTTATTATCTCTAGTGATCAATTATTTGCATTGGCGGAAAATTTATCGGAATTATAGTCAAACGTTTACAGTATTCAATATCATAAGATTTTCAATTCTAGTAAGTATAAATAAAACCTATATGATTGCTTATCTTTGTTCCTCTCAATCGAAAAAGAAGTTGAGAGAGTAGCCATAGGTATATTTGATTTATAAATTACTTACCATGATTGACTATATATTTATATACTCAATTTTAGTGTTATGTTGCGGTAGAATACATAACAATCAAGTGAGAATGCCAAACATTGAGAACTGGATGATGAAAGTTCACTTTTCACAATATCACTCATTATTTCTCATGAAACAAATATATAGCATATTCTCTCGACGAATTGTCCGTCGATGATCCATTAGATAAAGCTTTTACAAAGAGTTCCAATTTTTCTTTATTTACGATAGTTTCGAGTTCTATTATCTAAAGAAATAATTATTTTTGTTTCAGAAATTATTAGGTGAGGCAAAAATTACATTATCCCGCTAATAATATTTCTTTTAGTTCAATTTTTGTTTAGAATTCATTTAAAACAAGTACTCGTTGATAAATCTAGTCACTTTTAAATATTAATTTATTCTAAATTTGTCCGATTTCTATCATTTTCATAGACGATCCTATGATTAATCTTTACTCGCAAACCTAATGCATTGAGATGCGTGAGTTTCGAGTTATTAATTGTATTTGAAATATATTTTAGCCTATTAGATAATTGAAATCTAACAAGTGCAATCGTTTGTGCTCTAAACTTCATCTTTAATATTTTAAAGTCCCCGGAATCGAAATTAACTTTTCAAAATCATTTAATTTGTATCAAACCTCACAAGGATTCGTGGATGAAATTAACCTCAAAGATTTATTACAAGTGTACAAATACAATCATCTTTTAAGTTTTGAAGTTTGACCCATGGCAATATTATAATGGCATTATGTGCGTTTATGTTTATAACTAAGAAGGGGTTCGTCTCATTCATTCATAACTATGTCAATCAGGTATACGAGGATCACTCAATATGTTTTGAGCCTGGAGTAGTTGCTTCCGTTTTATTTTGTTGAAAATTTCTAGGATTTTTCACTTACGTATTATTATATTTGACTTTGAGTTTGATTTCAATCGGACAAGTTTCTAAAATATTGTGATGAAGAAATTGTCTAAGATATTTTGAATTAGCATCTATGAAAACGCAGTGTTGAACCATAAAAATATTCTCTCTATAGTCTCTCTATAGTTGGGATATCTTTGAACATTTATTTATGTTTTGCAAATGATATTTAAACATGATAATCATCGAATCCCCCCGGATTGTGAATATATCGCATCATTGATAATATTGAATTATCAAAAGTTTGTTCCCAACTATCATTTTTTCATAAAGAGAATAAATACAATTCCATAGGAAATGGCTTGCAAATGTGTCGGAGTCCACAAGGACACTCCATTATATGTGGCATAATATTTTAGAAACTTGTCCAATCTGACTCAAAGCCAAATATACAAATAATAATAGGTAGATGAATAATCCTGGGAATTTTCACAATCAAATGGAAGCAACTACTCCAGGCTCAAAACTTGTCGAGTGACCCTCATAACTACTACTAATGTAGATTAAATCTTTAAATCTTGTTTCGTTCAACCAATTTCAGTTTTTTAACACTAGTTGCATACTAAGTTTATGCCTTTGATGACAACATATTAAAATTGATCATACCTGCCAACCGCCCAGGGATCAACTTATTTGTCCAAGGATATTTTATTTGGGGCAAACATCATTTCGGCAGTCCCTATATACGTAATTTAGCGAACTATATTTGAAGAAAATTGCTTACTATTTTTTACTCCCCACAATGATTTATAAATCATATTTCGACAACCCAATTTGCTATTTATCAACATATGATAGGCATTCATTTGTTGGCCACTATGCATAGATAGTCGGCAAACTAGTAATATTAATAATAATAATAAGGTAGGCACTGATTTCAGAAATTAGTCACTATGCAAAGTTTATTCGGTAATTTAATATACGTATATATCAGAATGTGTGGAGAGCAGGTCTGGAAATATTGGGGAAAAAGTTTATCCAAATGTTCCAAAATCTTAGAAATCGGAAAGAATCGGAAAGCTCCCTTAGAGCTATGAAATTTTATGCTGTCTAATCACATTCTAATTTGGGAGACACTCTCATCCGTCTGTGAATTTTATATAAATAGCTTATTTTCCTTTTCTTACCAATAGGCAGACTTTATAAACCAATTTTGCCCCACGTATTCTCTTCGCTATCGAGTTAATTAACAACCCGTGTTTATATTATTTGTGTAGATTTGTTCAAATTGTTCTTTTTTTCCGAGCATCTCTGCTCTTACATTCTTGTTATGACCAACAAGAAGTTGGAACTCTATTTAGAAACTTATCGTTGCGCAGGTTTGAAAAACAAACACCTTAATCGCTTTACATTATCGGAAATGTATGCCTTCTTAGGTTTGCTTGTAGCCACAGGAGTTTTCCTTGCCTGTCCAGAGCCGATCAATGAAATCTATTCCGAGGATCCGAACAAGGCACGTCCGATTTTTAAAGCTACAATGCCTAGAGACAGATTTAGATATTTGCTGCGTTTTTAAGGTTTGATGATTTCGAAACTAGGTTAGATCGTGTAAAATCCGATAAACTCGCACTCATTAGATACGTTTTCGAAGATATCAAGAAAACTCTTTTTGATACTTACAAGCAATCGACTTATTTGACAATCGACGAACATTTAATCCGGTACAGGGGCAAATGTCCATTTCGGCAATTTGTCCCGTCCAAACCGGATAGATAAAGGTCTGAATTGTTGGAGATGCTTTAACGCTGCCGTTTACTATTCCATTATTTGTGTAGCACAATAAATTTTCTAGAGCAGGATTTTTATTATTCATCATAGAAAGATTAGAAAAGGGATGGTAAAGAGTTTACTATAAACTTGGGACTTAATCTTCATCACATTTATATTTAAGATGAATCAAATGATTTAAAATAAGCACTCAAATACAATCGCTAAAAATCAATTTAGATCATTTATCCATGGTCCAACCACGAATGAAGAAAAAGTAAAAATATTTTCAGAAGTTATATGTTATTATCCATGGTCAAGAATGGTTCGGATGTCATATGCATTCTGTAAATGAAAATAATTGAGATACTGCCATGCAAGAACATAGGTTCCTGAGGCTGGTGGCAGGTCCATTTGCAGCCGGACCAATGTTTACCCCAAGTTACTTTATAGTCACACTAGTGCTTATATCGAAGCGTTGATCGAAATGGATTCTGCAGCTGAATGTGTTGGCGAGACTCACACGGACAGTCTTTTTAGATTCCTGTGTTCCATCCATCCAGGAGCTACGCATTTCCTGTGCGTATGTTTGGAACCCATGGAGAGAAACGTTCGTTTAGAGCTGAGTGGAGTACGACTGGCTTCAATACGATCGCCTTACCGATGCTGCTTTCGAACCTTTGTACGCTAGGACCAAGCGCGATCCTGCATTCAGCAAAAGATACTATATCAACTGAAAGGCTGCTACTCCCGGGTTCAACACACACTTGGCCACTCGATGTCTCAAAGATGCTATTGGAGGAGGAGGGCATGGGAGATGGAAGAGAAGAATGAAAGTAATTATTAGTATTTTATCTCAATGCAAATATAAATTACCGTATACGTAAAATCGAATAGTAGCCGCCCTCAAAATATAATAAGCTTATCAGGCATGGAACTATTCGGTGCGATCCTGGAATATTTGAGGTGACGTCCCCATTTTGGTTACTCTACGTCGGACACGCGGCACGAGGGAAATTACGACACCTCTAGGATAATATTTCGCACCTGGATTTTTGTGATGAGTAGTGTGCTAGAAAATAATCATCCGCCTGAAGGTTCTATAAAGAATAATCGCCCTGGCTACTAATCAAGTGTATTATCTGCATTATCTTCAAACAATTTGACATCGTTAATACCTCTACCTATCTGCGCATACCTACGTATCTAGGGCAAGACCAAGTCGGGCATCTATATTCTTGTTAATAGATAGGCTTATGCGCCCAGATAGGTAGGCTTGTCATGCTATATATGGTCCCCCTACAGTTGGTCCGGCAGGACCATGTACGGCGCCGTACATGGTCCGGGGGACCATCCACGGCGCCATGGATGATCCCCTTTCGCCATATAATGTCCCCCCTCGGACCATGTACAGCGCCAATGGACGGTCCCCTTTGTCATATAATATACTTTTCGGCTATTCACTGCGTCGCAAATTCATTCCTAAGCATGCCCCTTGCTTACCCCTATTTGCAAAATAATAGAGAACTAGTACTAATCTAATTCACCAGAGGACTAAATTACTAAGTGCTATTATTTTTCATCAGATTTTTTCTTGACACTCTTCACACAGCCATCTCACTTTCTTATCTTCAAGCGCTTCTTTAGGTACTGAAACGCAGTGAACATGATACCAGCTTTTACATTCACTGCATGCCACCATGTCACCAATTGACGACTCATATATAACCAAATAAGGGTTTTTATATACATACCTACTAGACATAATTATTGAATCAGAGAACGATATTGAATGATGTATAAGTGAAGTGTTATATTATTATTTCTCTCTATTAAGGTTCTAAGCTTCATAAATTATGTCAACAAATATTGGTTGGGCCTACCCCTATTTAATGTATTGCCAAATACAGTGGAACCTGTATATAACGGCCACCCAAGGGACTGGACAAAAATGGCCGTTATATACAGGTAATTGTCTTAATCCCCAAAAGGTATCAACGTAGTGAAATGAATATCAAGTTTTTAGAAATCTATTACTTCAAGTAATATAATGAAACTTGTTTATCGTTAGTAACAGGTCCTGTCATAAACACATACAAAGGTGGAAACGGTGATGGTCGTTATAGACAGGTAGTGACCATTATAGGCAGATGATGGCCGTTATACACAGTTTTTGGGTCAGCAAGGGACTGCAAATGGGTGGCCGCTGGCCGCGTTGAGCAGGTGACCGCTATACACGGTCAATATTATGAAATTTCGGGCGGGACTGTTCATTGGTGACCGCTATAGACAGGTGAACGTTATACAGAGTGGCCGTTATAACAGGTTCGACTGTAGATTGATTGAGACAATAAACTAAAGTAAAAATGCGCCCAGATAGGTAGGCTCATTGGCCCAGATAGGTAGGCTCATTGGCCCAGATAGGTAGGCTCATGCGCCCAGATAGGTATGGCCAATTGAAGATCGAGTCCAGGAGTTTACTGTAGCGATGAGAAGATGCAAGAGAACCAGCAGAACCTGTGGCGGGAGAAAAGCTACTATGAAACAGCTACACTTTTCACACGAGTCCCAGTCCAGTTGCGATGCATGCGATGGAGCTGGAATCTATCAAAGATGAGCATAGAGGGGACTATGATAAGCATATCACAGGTTGGGAATTATCTTATTTATTTCACTAGTTATTTTAGTAATGTAAATTATTATTGAGGTACTGTAAGTTGAAATTTTCTTTGACCTTTACACACTTCGAGGCCAGGTTTAGAAGCTATCTTAGACTTCGCAAACACATTATACTACAAATTTACACTTCGCTACTAATTTGGTGGGTTATTAAAGTTACTATACGATTTTCAATCCGGCACTTCTCGACACAATTGTGCCACTTTGAGCCTTTCAGTTTCAATTATAACTTAAGTCCCAAGTTTATAGTAAACTCTTTACCATCCCTTTTCTAATCTTTCTATGATGAATAATAAAAATCCAGCTCTAGAAAAGTTATTGTGCTACACAAATAATGGAATAGTAAACGGCAGCGTAAAAGATTTGTCAACTTATTCATACAAACTTGACACCATTGAAAAGATTTTTAAACTCAAATTTCTAAAGATATTTATCTTCTGTTAAACTGTTACTTATAATATTTCTTATCGAAATACTTTATGTAATGCAGAACTCAAATTCGGGAAGAAGATGTTACTAATAGAAAAACCTCGTGATGAAATTTTTTGCTTATAATGAATTCATTGATTCGTACTTAATATATCAGATAGAACATGTGATATACAGGGTGTAACAAAAATGTTTCACCTTTGAATACAAGCTCTAATTAATAGATGAACAAAAATTTGATAATGGGAAAGGAAAAGTGTATTTCGCAAATGGTGTGATGTCACAAAATATAGTAATGCGTGATAGCTAACGAAAGGCTAAGAGTTTTGTATTTGATTAATATTAGTTCAATATCAATCAGCATAATGATTAATAATCTAGGGTGACAACACTTTTGTTACACCCTGTAGAATTTCTTTCTTGAATAATTTTTTAAAAATTCCTTTTTATCTTTTTTATATTAATAGCTATTTAAGTTAATGATAAAATTGATTGAGCAAAAGATATAGCACACTATTATTGTTGCCATCCGAATATAATAATATTTGATAATATGAACTTTGTAGATTCAAATTTGCATTACATTCGGGGATAGTTTGCTTTATATGAAGTAAATTCTATTTAACATGACCCTAATATTTCTACTACAGCTCAGATTTCATTAATGTAGCCCTAGACACATGACAATTCAGCAATCCTTAGTAGAGAAGCAGAAAGCGATATTGTTTCTTTGATATCCCCAGGCGCCCACCGGGCGACTCTGCGGACACTTTGTTTCCGCAAGCCGCACAGCGAAGCTAGCTTGTATACAGTATGTGGTAGAGTGACATTGACTATCGAAAAAATAAAAATTTGCTTGACAAATATCCTCCCACATTCAGAATTTTTATTCAAATTTTGTGGGATTTGAGTTGGATAGTTTGGATACTTGCTTGCTATGGTATAGGAATTTAAATTGAATTACAGTCAGGGTCGCTTATTATGAACCACCAGGGCACAATAAATTATTTTCATAATTTAGAATATATTACGCCAAGGCTGGATTCGGTTAACCGCCGTCAATCTCTTTTAACGGTTGAGGAAATCTTAGATCGGTTAACCGATCTGCTTTATTTTCTAAATATATTTTCACTGATTTCATTGTTTTTCGAGAGATTCAAGAATATTACTTCTAAAAATTTGTAAATGTATTAGACTTACTGAGTTCTAACCACATAGTACAGGGCTGTCCAACTATATTTACTTCGGGCCGCAACTGCTTCATACCATTTAGTGGCGGGCCGCAATACAGGGGCGTGCACTCGGGATGGGTATGGATTGAGGCATTTTGGACGCAACGAGGGCCACAACGCGGGCCGCCTGTTGGACAGCGCTGATATAGTATATTTCGAGACCACTGAAAATTATCAATTTTTCAATATCAGGTTAAAGCTTAGTTCAAAAATTCATATTTCAAACAATTATTACTGACTTCGGGTAAACGCAGTATATCAAGAAATTTAATTACATATATTAAATTTCGTTTGCCAAACATAAATAAATGCTCAAAGATACCCCAATTCTACTATTGTGGTTGTGTTTTCATAGATGTCATTAATGCAAAAGCATCTTCAATCAAATTTGGTGATTTGGTGATATATATATTCGAGTTTTAATAAAGTAACGCAGTTTCAAATTCTCTGAGAATAGATTGATGCATAGATATTTAATATAATATAAATGAGCAAACAAGTATATCATATATTATAATGGAAGCCTGCTACTACAGAAACTATAGTTATACAGCTTCTACACAGGACTCGAATTCCAATTCACATCTCCTACAGATAAAGGATCATCTCCCACGTCCTTTAGACTGGTATTGACGCATCCACATTGAAACCATCTCAGGCAGAACTCACAACCTAACCAGTCATCATTCGCCCTCTTTCCCCCGGTTGGGCAGTCGTGTTGTTCACATTCCTCGCAAACTGTTTCAGAGTCATCAGAGTTAACACTCGTGGAAGGTAATTCTTTCATTCAACAGATGAGAACTCAGTACCAAAACCTCATTGTCAGACCCACTTGACTCCATGCTAGATTCAAAATCAGCCGGAATGCAAACCATCGGGAGATCTGCGCTGCGGAATGTAGAAATAGTTTCTTGTTCTAAAGAAGACATTTTTTGAATTTGTTATAACATTAATTATTTCCCTACTTATACCTACTGATTCAGTGTAACTCGTTAATTAACAACAGCTGTAGTGCCCATAATTGTTCCACCTCACAGACTAATCAGGGCCGGCGCCATCGGGGGGGTGTCCTGGGTATCCAGACACCCACTGCGTCTTGTTTTATCATATTGTACAATATATATCCTCTATAAATGAACACCCACTTTCAGATAAATCCCTCTTAGGACACCCACTGACGATAAAACACGGCGCCGGCCATGCTAATAATAGAACTAGTTTCTTGTAATGCAGTGGTAGAATTCTGAATTTAGCCATGTACCGTACACATGCACATGTTGATATTTTTAGAAATTTGCTAATTATGGATGATGTTTGCATTTCTCAATTTCTTACTAACCTAAATTCCAATTACACTTGGTTGTAACGCGTGCTTACATATCTACTGTTATGTGTGCATTGCTATTGTGACATATTGTTGTCTGGGATAGAAAATGGAGCCTTGAATGGGGCACCTCCCAATAACACGCACCCTTATGTGGTCTGTAAAAAACCTTTTTGTTCGCTTAAAATATGTTGAAAGTACACTTAGAGTCCAAACACCATCAAGGATATTTATCTATCTATTTTTGTTGATTACTATATTTGTAAACGCGTAAATTTCTCGATGTGTAGCCATTTGTAGTCTAGTGACTTTTGATCATTATTTTGGGAAAAGGAGTACGGATGGACAAGTTCAGCATGCTTTTTGTGGTGGTCATGTAGACCAAAAGGGATGAATTTGAAATAGGCGACATTTGTTCTGCGAAAGTCTCGACCCTGTAGTTCAAAACAAATTATTGCAATCTTGCTATTTGGACGAAATTCCCTATTCTTAAATCATTGTTAAATTTAGAGGAGTCTTATACGTCTAGTTGCACTCAGCAAACCGAGCGGAGCCGCAAGAGGGATCACTCGAGATAGGGTTCAAACAAGCTTTGAGAATGGAATGTTGTCACATTCCTATGCTGCTATGAATCTCAGGGTTGGAATTTTACCCGGGTTTAATAGGTTTCGCCCAGCCCAGTGGGTTAAACCCGGGTAAAATCCTGGTTAAAACGGGTTTTATTCTCCAGAAACGGATTTACCCAGTTAATGTCCTTGTTTCCAAATTAAACGATATTATTAATTATACGTATAAGCGTATTTATTGTAAGAGGTGCATATCAACATCTAAAACAAATGAAAAGCAGATCACCAATCAAACTCCACTGAACCTCTCAATTCGCGATACCAAGTTACCAATTTTGCTGGTTCTCTAAGCCTAATCTATTTCGAACTTTGTTCTGGACTAACCTAAAGTTAGAAAGCATCCACTCAATTGAAGCATGTATTCACCTTGGACCTTCTACTTTTAGAAAAAAGCTTTCAACAGGATCACTGGGCCACCAACAAAACTAGCCATTATCCATGTAGTAACCGGTATGATTAGAGTAGGTAAGATGAACAAACTGCTCTACATAACACTAGTATCCTTTGATTGTTTACTTAAAGCATCTCAGATTGTTGTAACTTTTAAGAAATTCCATTGTTCGTACATCAAGTCTTATTAAAAATATCATTACGGAATCTTCATATACTTGCAGAATAAGATTTTCAATCCAAACAACTGATATCGCAAAAATTAACTTGATTTACAAGTACATTAGAAAAAACCCACTTTAACCCATAAAAAGTGGTTTTGCCCATCCCGGGTTTAATTAACCAACCCTGGCTATGCTGTTGCTAGGGGGATAAATGTCTAGTTACTTGGTTCTTGACTCAGATGTTGGCATAGTTGGGCAGTGATAATCACTTCAAAAATATTGTACAACTGTCACTAATCGTTATTATTAAATTATGTAAGTACACAAAATTATAAATTTAAATATTGATTTTAGATTCCTTAATTATTCATTAAGAATATTAATAAACCGAGTTGCGTAATTTGTAATTTATAACGAGTTTAGTTCAGGGTGTACAAAACCCTCTCGCAATTTTCTCGAGAGTGTCCATAAAACCAAGCACCCTCAAACTTAGTCCTATAAAACTCTTGCTCCCCTCTGCCTCCGCGCCTGTAGATAATATGATATGTATTACTGTGTGATACATCAACTAATTTCATTCAACCCTCCGTATGATTTAACCCCCCTCATTTATTCGGACTACTAGAGTATATTAACAAGCTCCTCTCAAAAATTTTCTATATTTATAATGCAAATTCCTTGGAAAGTCCAGGGAAATTACTGATGTCTTTTAAACTCAGGTCTGTGAACCACTTGCTCCAGACATGACTCCAGCACTCATTTTAGAACTGGCTACTTTATTATATTGGATCATAGATCCAATATAATAATATATGAAGCAAACAAATGGTATTATATACGTTTAGTGCCATTACTAATTTATCAAAAAGTACTTTATTATTAATATTATTATTATTATTATTATTATCAATGAATCACATGATTGTTACATACATAGTGCATGATTGTTGCATATACAAAGTCTACTACAAGTAAGTGAGTATCTCTAATTGTGGATAGTCGAGCATTTTATCTGCTGGCAAATACTGTTGCTTGAATTTTTCTCCCCTTTGCTCAAATGTTAGCTTCGGTGGATTCCACCGGAAAGCTTTACCATATTGTTTAACATGCTCTTTGTATGCATGAAACTGGTCACATCCAAATTCTTGTATGAACTGTTCATCAGTGTAGGACGCGAAGATGTCTAGCCAATATTCAGAATGATGGCGTCTACGACGGATATGGGTAGTCAAAGTATTTCGTTCTGTTCGAAATGTAAGCTGGAGCTGTTTACTCTCGCCTCCACTCCAGATGTGTTCGATGACGTCTCTGCACAAGTGAATATTCTTTTGGCCGGCTCTCTTCTCAATTATTATGTTCTGATTCCACTCCCCAATTCGCAACTTTCCTGGCACGAACTAGATATCATCACTATGGAGGATGTTACATGCACGTTGATGTGTACTCATATTTCTCAACATTTTATTAGACATTTTCAGGTTTATTTTTTAGAATGATTTTTTGATTTACTTTTAGCACATTTATCGTATTTATGTCTTTTTAATAGATCTGTGTATGTGTATGAGTGTTGCTAAATTTAGACATGGTCTATGGATATAATATATCTATTTTTAGACTAAACTAGCTCTTTGTTATTAATTCCAATGCGTATAATGCCTAAAACGTAGCAACCCGTTTGACGTTTAGAACTTGAGGGCTTGCATTTGAACTTATGAAACACAAGCGCGCTTCGCTTGCTTGCGCTGCGGGGCGCTGTCAGACACTTTGTGTTTGCCAGACGCACCCTTGAGGTGCCTAGGCTCACACTGGTTAAAGATAGCACATCACTCGAAAAATCACCAAATTCGTCAATTTTTCAATTTTTGGTTGCGTAATGATAACCTCATAACAGACTGGTGAGTCTTCATTTTTGATGAGATTTGTACCATCTTTGAAATATATTATTTCACTTTATTTTGAGATAAGAATCACAGCTAATATGTTATGTGTTACGATGTATATTTTATTGAAATTTCTCAGTTTTGAATCTTTTAACTTGAATAATTATTGTTAGGTGTGACATTATCAACTTTGTGTCACACATCACGATCTTAAGTGCCAATAATAGTCAATAGCCACCGATGTGTTAAGTTGCACATGGTTATGCAGTGTGTCAGATAATTTTTTCACAAATTAATTAAATAAGAGTTTGATGATAGTTAGTAACGCAAGCTAATGTTTTTCATCGAAGTATGAATAGAAAAGATCAATAATTTATCTTTGAACCACTACTATCGATAAAAAGTTGGCATCTCGTAGGCATTGAAGCCCAGCACTTCATGTAGCTGGATTGACAGATACTGACTTCACAACAAATTTCTTAATATTTGAGTTTTGGTGGAGAAATTTCTCAAAAAATTTATCTGAATAACTGTAAATAATATTGTAAACTGTTCTCTCTCTTTTACATACATACTATTGAGCTGATCTCCTTTACTGTTTTTTTTTCTAATATTGAATTTTTATATGTTTGCGCTGTTCCAACTCTGGCATTGTAAATATTTTAGCCTATCAACCAGTATTGCTTCAAACCAAGAATATGCTAATCCTACTTGTGAAAATATTTATCTGACATCGTACTGTATTTACATTTAAATAAAGAATCGAGTTGACATTATCAAAGCTGAGTAATTTTAAATGAATGAATGACGAATTAACTATAGAGCTTCTCAACACATCACTGCATGATTTTCAAAAGCTATATATTATTTATTATAATTATTAATATTATACGCATCCCTTGCCTTACACCTAGAAGTGTACAGTATAATCAAAGTTGCTTACCTACAATCTAAATTGAATGGGGGTTTACATATCAATCATGTAGCTCCAAAATGTGCGGGACTCACTTGAGCGATACAAAACTCAATTATGATTTTGATCAATTAAAGAATATTAATTTTAGAAATCTACATGATGCAGTGCATTATTATATGCACTGTTGATATATCATTTCAATCATAAAATATGGATCACACGGACGCCCTAAACCGTCCATCCTGAAAAAGGCAGCTACTATAATACAAGCTTTGGTGTCAAAATGTATTAGTGAATCAGAATCCAGTAATTTAATCAGTACAATCGACTTTACTTTATTGACTAAAAGGGATTATATCTTAACTCGACATGTTAGAATCATTCTCTAAATAGCCAAGAATTATTTATATTTGATTAATGAGGTAAATGTTATCCTTACTACAGTGTGTCGGGAAATTATTGGCACAAAACTTGGACTTTACGTATATAGTGAGACCTATGCTTGAGAAGAGTATTATAAATTCAAGATGACTTCATTAGGGTATTCCATCCCATACATATATACACTATTTTCACAGTATCATGCCTTGCGGTTAGTCCGCATCTTTTCTGGAATGGTAACCCATTTTTGTAGAATAAAAAAAACCCTATAACTGTCTAACACAGTATTGCAATCTATTTGAGAGGGTTACTTCTAAACGGTACGGGATACAGCTAATCGGATTCCAGATTCGAATAATACGCATTCAAATTAGTCACAGGTTAATTTTTCTGATTAATCATTCATTCCTAACTTTATGTAATTATCAATCAGTGCTACTTTATGCCACATACACCCATTTTGACCACTATATATTATGGCAATGAATTACCTATGGTGACTCAGACTGATGATTGTTCATTGAGTTGAGTAATTTATTAGTGTTCTGTCAGGCCAAAATTGGTCCCTCCTGGCTGAATTTGGTTCACCCCGGACCAGTTTGGCTGCCAAAATTAGTCCGGGGGACCATTTTTAGTGCAGTTTCTGCAGAGAGAAACCCTATAGCAAAGACG
Organism: Aphrocallistes beatrix; assembly: GCA_963281255.1. Classification (NCBI taxonomy): domain Eukaryota; kingdom Metazoa; phylum Porifera; class Hexactinellida; order Sceptrulophora; family Aphrocallistidae; genus Aphrocallistes; species Aphrocallistes beatrix. Next base: position 4,473,839 of record OY725489.1, read on the forward strand.
GTGTACCACATCAATCCATATGTATGTATGTATCTCCGTACGCTGGGAAATTTGAGTTTTCAAAAATATAGTAGTCCCGATGTATTACAATATTCATATCTCACATGCCAAGTCATCACACTATCGGTCTACCGACAGACATTTTTTTAACATGAATAATGCCAACTTGAGTCGTGAAAGCGGGCGCAGCGTTGAAGGGAAATGGCGGGACGCAATAGTAGAACTTCTTCATACTTATAGAATCAGAAAAGTGGACAGAATATAACTTCATATAAAAGCGGACATTCATGAAAATTCGCTCAACAGAAGAATGCAAAAATCGGGACGTCCAGTCATAAACGGGCAGTTGGCAAGTATTGAATAGACTCCCTATTAATAGAGACCCCCTAGAGTGATTGTAATGTCATCACATCCTATGAGGAGTGGATTACTTTAGTGTACGCAATTAATGACACAAAATTTAACCAGGACCAATTTTGGCCCCTGACCATTTTTCTCGTGACAGTTCAACTATGACTAATTCGAATGTGTAGATTCTGGAATCAGATTTTTAGTATCTCTTTGAATTTTAACGCATTGCCCTTCATGAAAAAAATCCGACTTATTATTGTGTATGGGAAAGGATCTAGTGTTGAAATACTTTTGTCCGGTTGGTGTAGGATGAAAATACCTAAATGAAGTCATCTTGAAATTACAATACTCTTCCCAAGCATAGATTTTACTATACGTAAGTACGTAAGTTTAGTGTCATTATTTTCCAGACAATATTTTCCAGTTTTGCTTAGTATAAATATTCCAGAGGAGTATGAAATGAATACCCGTATACATAGTAAAATCCTTCTATTTTTTCAATACAAGCGCGCTTCACTTGCTTGCGCTGCGCGGCTGGCGGACACTTTGTGTCCGCCGGAGGCGCCCTTTGGGCGCCTGGGGTCACATCGATTATTTATAAGCGAAATAACATATCTAAATACGTCAGCCCTACTGTTATAATCGATATCGCACGAAAAATCACCAAAATTATCATTTTTTAAAATGTTGATGAGTAATGATGATGTCATAACAAAGTGATGAGTCATCATTTTTTATGATAGTTGTATAATATGTGAGGTATGTTAGTCTACAGATTCTATTAAAGTTTCAGCCTTCTATCTCCTATAATGACTGAGTTATGCCCGAATAACTGTTGCTTAACTTTTTAAAATGTGACAATGACGTCATAATTCCATGATGAGTCGACATTTTGCTCTGAGCTCAGAACTTAGTGGAGCCATAGCCGAAAGATGCCAAACATGCCAAAATCAGCTTTCTGACTGGTAGTTTCTTCAATCAATTCGTTACAGATATATCCTTACTATACGTAGATACCATCTGGGTGCAGGGTTACTGTCCAACATGACTGCGATTAGGCTGTTATCTTGGCAGTTCCATCCCCATTCGGTGACCTCCATACGATCAGCCGTGCCCATCCACATCATCACCTGGAAATAGCACCTCAGAGAGTGAAATTCGTGGTGGAGGCTGTAGGTGACAGTCTTTCGGGTGTAGCGAAGCTTTTGCACTCAATTTCTTGTAGAGGATAGTGTATCTCAAGTCGCGAAGACTATCCCCAGGTTTTGCATTGAACAACGCGATCATGACTTTATAACCAGTGCTTTCTATCACAACTAGGTTTTGGTCTGGTGCTGAATGCATCAGGTTTTTAAGATGGATTCCTCTTTGAACTTGTACAGAGCAGACTTCTTTCCGAGCCCGAAAATGCTGGAAGTGGTTACTCGAAATATTGTCGAATTTCGTGGATTTACCTGTATATTAAAAAGCCCTCAGAGGGCCGTTGGAAAAAGGTAACGCTACCGAAATGGGTGAGGAGGAATGTGAAGTACCTCTACATAAATTTAAAAAAATGGTACTATTCCATTTGATAATTTTCCAAATTATTATTTCAGTTGCAAATACAAGGCAGGACACATTTACTCTCTCATATAATGTTTTATTTAAAATTATTATTCGCATAACTTATTTCATCATTGCACAAATCCTTGATCATAGAAAGCACTCAAATGAAGACAAGCTCTCTCCCTGCCATCAACAAACGATGTTTACACAAGACTCCCGCCTAACATGGTGTGTATTCATATTATTTTATTTTTATCATGTTGATTCTTCGTATGATTACGAATATATTGATGCTTTAATGATTTTTATGTTGTGCTCTATAGGTGATCTAAGTATGATCTTATAGAGAAGTATAAAAGCACAGTTATTAAGTCGGCAGGGTTGGGTTCAAGTACTTCTGTAAGTACTTAAGTACAAGTACACCGAAAAAATGGCGAAAGTACTTTTCTTGAACTTTCAGTTTTTCTTCTGTTCTGAACGATAACAAGTGCGTAAAGATGGCCAATCCTCTGAACCTTTGAAGCGGGTATTGGTTTCGATGTTAAAGTTTTCGTAGTTTTCTTCCTCAATGCCTTTTTTAATCTCCCTTGCGCATGCCCGATGCACTCCTCCTTTCGTAGATTTTCCAATCCTTTGTACGGATCGTTTTCTCGTAATCGCTTAAAAGAGCTTGAGTCTCCATCGCCTACATATGTGGTATATGCTAGAGAATGTTTAGTGACAGATCTAGCCCAAATTTCAAGTGCAGCTGAAGATTCCATTCCTTGACTTGTCCCTGAATAATTTGCCGGACACTCGCCTGAATGTTTCTTCCAGTATTCGCTATACTCATCTGGATCGTCTTTCTTTCTCTCTTCAGTCCATTTGAGACATTTGCTGCACACGCGTTCATAGAGGACGTAGTCTAATACTTTACCGCTATATACCTCAATTGCAGCCGCGAAACCTTGATTGGAATAATTACCTCTCTGATGCCACGAGCCATCGTAACTGACAGTACAATTCTTACAGTCTGGGATATTTGAAGCGTCGGCTGTGTCGCGTACAAGTTTAGCTGACATAGACATGGATTGCTGACAGATTGTATTTGCTGATTCGACCAATTTCAAGAGGGAAACTTTGTTCATTCGCTCCCAGGTATTCTGTATTCCAAGGAGATTGCACGAGAGTAAGAAATCATTCCAACTGACAGAGGTGCAGTGCACTGATAATAAAGCCCTCACGTTCACTTCCGACTTTTTCCGGGATAGCATTTGGGGATCATTCACGGCTTCCGTGGGTTGCATGCCAATAGGCAGGGAAGTTGGGAATTCGGCTATAACAAGATGGCAATAGCTACACTTTATTAATAAATATGACTGTAAACCATCTCGAAAGGCGTATTGATATAGTTTGAGTGGTCCTGTACATTTTGGTTCAGTGCATCTTAATAGAGAGAATACCATGCTAAGTAAGTCCATGTCGATCATTTGGGATCCATGTGGAATTAATAGATCACGAAATGAGTGAGTTTCATCTTTACGCAATTTGATGCTTATAAATTTATTTGGAGGGGGAAACATTACTTGTTTGAATAGTCCAGATGTCGGCTTTGATGGTAGTCTCTTTGCAGGTAGTGGTGTGAAAACTGATTTTCTTTTCAGTCCTTCCCCTTTACGAAACTTCCCAACGTTGACTTTTTTTACTCTCCTTTTGCCTCTGAGTGAAGAAGAAGGAACTTTAATGGAGTTATCCGAATCTTCGGAAGTCTGTGAAGACAAGGCAAACTGTGAGAAAGTAGATCTGAGCTCAGTAGGAGAGGTTGAAGAAGGGATTACATCAGTTGGAATATTTGGAACTTTGAATACGCAATCATCTTTAGTGACTGCTTGAGACAAGCCAGAGTCACTTGATTCTATACTAGAAGCGAAGGGAGATGGAATTCTAACCAACGGGAGATCGGCACTTCTAAATATTGGAACAGTTTCTTGCTCCGAAGAAGACATTTCTTGTTCTGAAAAAGACATTGTAATTTGTGTTTGTATATATTTATCAATAAATTTCATTATTTTATATCCATATTTATACCAACTATATTTAGACTCTAGTTTCTATTTAGCAGTGAAGGAATTGCATTCTTGCCATGTGTTTAGATTTGAAATAAAGCATATACAATATTGTCTATTTTAAGACTAGTTTCTATTTAGCAGTGAAGGAATTGCATTCTTGCCATGTGTTTAGATTTGAAATAAAGCATATACAATATTGTCTATTTTAAGACTCTAGTTTCTATTTAGCAGTGAAGGAATTGCATTCTTGCCATGTGTTTAGATTTGAAATAAAGCATATACAATATTGTCTATTTTAAGACTCTAGTTACTATTTAGCACTGAAGGAATTGGATTCTTGCCTTGTGTTTAGATTTGAAATAAAGCATATACAATATTGTCTATTTTAAGACTAGTTTCTATTTAGCACTGAAGGAATTGGATTCTTGCCATGTGTTTAGATTTGAAGCTCAAAATAATATTTTTTTCAAAAGGTGCGAAACTATATATATGTTGCAGGCTAAATGCGTTTTCAGGCCAAACGCGTTTGGCGATGCGTTTTCATTATTTTCTAAAACCTATGGGTGTATTTCTAATTAAATAATTGAAGTTGTAATATATGTACATTATACCACGATTAGTAATCATAGGAATATCTTACAAACCTTTACATATTTCTCATAATTAGACTGTATTTGTCATAATGGTAATCATTGATGATTTTATTTACATACGATAGATTTTAAATTCAAAGTTATTGATTCAATATACTTTTGTTTGCTGTATTCGATTTTATAAAGATTCGTAACTCTGCCATTTGTTTGGTATCTCGTCATATCAAACTCTAAAATACCTAGACTAAATATAGATTTCCTACCGCTCCATTAACTGAATGGAATTTAAATACAGTACATCCTCGCTAATCTGGACAGCTCTCGTTCAGATAAGTGAATTTGTTGAATTTGTATTATTTCGCCCTGATTGCTTACTTAACGAGTTTTTCAATCTTAAAGATAGATTTAAGTTTATAACTTTTATTCAAGGCACGGAGGAGAATAATAATATTTTTCGGGTGTTCGGAGTAACGAGGGTTCGGATTGGCGAGGTTCGGACTATCGAGGGTGTACTGTAATAATATTTCTTAAACGAACGAATTCCAGAAAGTAGGAGCGCATTCCTTTTGTCTAATCCTCTCTCTAAACAGCAAATAGATTTGTTGCTCACGTAATGCAAGTTTTTTGTCAAACTATTATTCGATTTTCTTGTTATGAAACCCAAGTATTTTGTGGCATTTTGAGTTACAGGTTTTGCGCGAACGTCTGCATTTGCATCTTTTTGAAATGAAACTCGCAAAGTGTTGGAAAAAAAACTAGAAGCTGATGTTTATAATTTCATTAATTCCTTTATTTCAACCTTAACGACTCATTTTTTTTAAAATAGGTAGATTTTAACAGGAGAGTAACTCCTGATATTTTGTTTACCTTTATGACCGTGTAAAGCTGAAACCACCCCAAAGAAAGAGCGAACAAGCAAATTTATCTTCATCATATTGCTTGTAGATACGATTTATTCCATGCTAATCGCTCCATATATATGCTAAATAACTTTACTCATAGTCTAGAACAGTGTTTCTCAAAGTGGGCCGTAGAGCCCCCTGGGGGGCGCTGAAGGGTTGTAGGGGGGCGGCCACGCAGCAAGGGGGCGCTGGGGGATCGCTGGGGGTTATAGAAAGCGAAACAAAGATACGACCTCACGTCAAGAAAGCCATACCATATTCCTAAATATTAATTAACAATAGGTGCTAACAAATACTTCAAGGATCAAAGCCATTTACAGTGGTAATAACTCTTGGTGATTATTAACAACAACCAATCCTTAAAAATGAATGAACAATACAATAGTTACACTGTCTATGGCTTTTCTTATCGAAATACACCACTGCCATGTTCTTAAAACAAATGTCAACTTCGTAATAGTCAGTGATCTGTTTAATTTCAATATAAATTTATAAGTACAAATCTAAATCGAATAGAATTGATAAACTCGATCGAATAAATGAATAGTAAAAAGAAGTGTAGACAGTATAGTGCTGATTATATCAAATACGGATTTGTTAAATCCCCGTCCAATGAACAACTCCCAATGTGCTTGTTGTGCGAACAAGTTTTTTCTAATGAGGGAATGAAGCCATCAATAATGATTGATCATCTGAAAACGCGGCACAGTAATAAGGTAGAAAAAGATGTGCAATTCTTCATTAAATTGAGGGACAGCCGAAAAACAATGGGCGGAATCTTTGGGAAAATAGATAGACAAAACATTGATGGTTTGGTTGCCTCTTATAACATTTCGCTACTAATTGCAAAATCTGGTAAGCCACATACAATTGGTGAAAAACTCATTTTACCCGCAATCCAGGAAGCAGTTACAACTGTTATGCATTCAGATGGGCGAAGTGTGATTCAGTCCATTCCGTTGAGCAATGATACTGTGGCTAGGAGAATAATTTTGATGGCTAGTGATGTTGAGAAAACCATATACAGTATACTTAAAACAACGGAATTTTCTCTTCAAATTGACGAATCCACATTGCCTGGTAACGAAGCACTGCTCCTTGCATATGTCCGCTTTATTCACGAAGAAATAATGGTTGAAGAAATGTTGTTTGTTGCTAGACGGCTTGTAACTGATACAAAAGGTGAATCTATCTACAAAGTCGTGGAAAATTTCTTTCAAGAAAAGGAAATTCCCATGAATAATATCATTGCTTGTGCAACAGATGGGGCGCCAGCTATGGTTGGTAGGCATCGTGGTTTCATTTCGTACTTGAAAAAGGCTATGCCTGAGGTTTTCGCTATTCACTGCGTCGTCCATCGAGAACATTTGGTCGCAAAACATTTAAGTGGTCGCTTGCACAACTCATTGCATATAGTCATTACTGTTATCAATAAAATCAAAGCTTCCGCACTCAAGGAAAGAATATTTCGCCAATTATGTTACAAAAACGAAACAGAATTTGAACATCTGCTTTTGCACACAGAAGTGAGGTGGCTCTCAAAAGGAAAGTGTCTCAGTCGGTTCTACAGTCTTTTGGACACCATTCTAGAATTTTTAGAGGAAGAGAACCCGCAGTTAATGCAGCTAGTCAGTGCAGCGAAATCTGATGTAGCTTACTTGACTGACATTTTTGATAAGTTCAACGCAATGAACTTACAACTACAAGGCAATGTAGTCACTCTGGTCAAGTGCAAAACTGTTGTCAGCTCCTATAGGGAAACTAACGTTATTTAAACAAAATATCGGTAGACGAGAATTTTACCAGTTTCCTCACTTAGCAGGACTCGAAATTTCAGATGACGATTTGCTAGCTTATTGTGAACATCTTGAAGTACTGAAAGCGGATATGATCAAGCGATTCACTGACTTGTTGGAACTTGAACCGCCTCATTGGCTAATTGACCCATTCTGTGTGGATGCTACAACAGTTCCACTCTATTTGCATGAAGAGCTGATGGACATGCAAAGTGATTGCGAGGAAAAAGCTCGTTTTACAATGATGGGGTATGAACGATTTTGGATTGCAATCCCAGGACGAAATAAATTTCCCAATTTGTGGAAAGTAGCAATCCTGCTAGTTCTGGCGTTCCCGACATCTTATCTCGTTGAGAGAGGTTTTAGTGCAGTCGTTCAATTACTAACGAAGCAAAGAAACAGACTAGATATTTCTCAATGTGGAGATTTGAGATTGCTGCTAACTGAAATGAAACCAGATGTAAATAGGATTATCGACGAACATCACGCTCAATTACACCCTTCTCATTAATTTAACTGATTAATACTCCTTATAATTATTAAACAAATACGAGTGTGGTAAAAATATTTATACTTTCTGGAGGGGGGCGGTATCGAGGGAATATTGTTGACAAGGGGCGCTGTCCGAAAAAAGTTTGAGAAACACTGGTCTAGAACTGTCACAGGAAGTTTCTTTACGTGTAATATACCCACAAATGTAGTATAACGTCGAGCGTTCAGAATCGTTAAGATTGGAGGATTCCTCAAAACACTTTTCAGTTAATTCGATATCATATTCATTATTTAACAAATTCTCTTTGCAAAAGTCGTCAACTTGGTCGATGTTCGTTGTTGCAATATCCAAGAACAGTTTGACTCGAACTATGAGCACTTGGTCTACTGATGTTAATTACCTCCACTCGATTGGCGGTATATACCGACTCGGCTTCCAAACGATCAGATTGTAGTTTGCCAGGAATCACGTATGCCATACCTAAAGATAGGAATTGCCTAGTAACCTCAACTAGGCCGTTCAATGAACGATGTAATTAATTTGCTTCACTCGTCAAACAACGAATCCGTTTACCACTCAGACCGTTGTCCATTTCCTTAAAATTGGTTGCCATTTGAAGTATGAAAGTTAACCGAGGGTCTTCAGGATCCGTATTTAGTCGTCGGTCGTCATCATTAAGTCGTGTTCCAGTATGGGGACATTTAACATTTGTAATATTGATGAGTCGCATAACTTGTCTGACGAATGCTGCTGTGTCATTATTTTGCGGCTCTCGTAAACGGGCCACTGTTTTATCATTAAAAACATTGAAAACTAATTTGCACTTTTTTTGTCAAAATTGCTTGGATATAAAGTCTGGTGATTTAATTGAGTTGTTTTATAATATTTACTCGTTTAAGCTTGGTGTATAGATATTAAATATTTCCATTTAATTTGAACTGCTGCGTCTGAACTTGGATCTTTGAATTCTAACGTTTTCGTTTTCTCTGTTAACCAATTATTCTAAATATTTATAATCAAATGGTAGAGTAAAAATAGGGAAGGAAAGAAAGAGTTTGGATTAGGGTGATCTATGGAAGTAATATCTGAACTAACGTACCGATCGTAATACAATCTGAATGTTTTTTGATTGACACTTAAATTATCAGTCATCACGGAGAACACTACACCACCAGATCCATGGTTGATATTAATAAGAATCTGCAATTGTTCAAACAGAAATTGCGCTGTTAAATTCATTACTGGAAGTAATCGAGCTACAAATGCAGGAGTACCAAGTTAAGGAGATGGCGAACAAGATTTTTTTTTACCTTTTATTAGCACTAAGTTGAAGATCATCAGAAATAACAGGTGAGTATTGACAGAAACAAGTGAGTCATCCAGTTTTACCAACCTTATGGAATTCTTCAAATCTTGAAATGCTACGGGTAGAGATCGACGGTATTTCACGAGATTATTCCAGCAAGAGATAGTATCTTTCTTCATATTTAGTCGTTCTGATGTCTTTTTGACGTGTTTCAGACGATACTCCACGTTTATCAATCTCCCGCACAATTGTTTTAGAGCTTTGTGGTGATAGGGAATTCCGTAGACCAAATATGAATGGTGGGTCAGTTGGCTTGCAATTCGAACCTTGTACTTTTACTGTCCGATACCCAGTAGGCCAATAGTTTATGCATATACGTACCAATACTCGGGATGATTTCGGATATTAGCTTATTCGGAAGGCGGTCTACCCACCGCTTGCGCTCAACGAAATCTCTCGGGAATTTTTACTACTTATCCTACTTATCCTAAGGCATAAATGAACTCTAACAGGCTCAGGGGTTTATCTAGGTGCTCGGCCGGCACTTATAGATGCCAGTCTGGTGCCGTCCGAGGAGCCAAGGTGCTTGCAGTGTGATTCGATTTTGGTGCTGGATTTCAATCACCCTTGGAATTACAAGATAAACCCCTGTTTGGGTGCCATATAACTTTTATCACCTTCAAAAAAGTGCCGACTGGGAAATCCTAGATAAACCCATGAACAGGCTAACAAGTAAAATAAATCAAGATTGAGTTTCCTTATTTATTCCAAACAATTAAAAAAATCGTTAAGGCTGAAATGAAGGAAATAATGAAAAATCAGTCTGTAGTTTTTTTACACTTTGTGAGTTTCCCGTCCGTGTATTCTAGAAATCCTTGGAACAAGCTACAATGCAATCGCACATTAGGATGTAATTCAAACAGATGGAAATGCAAAATCGCAAAAAACGCCACAAAACATTCGGGTGTCATAATAAGACAATCGAATAATAATTTGACAAACAACTTCTTGCATTACGTGACCACACACATCATCGTACATCTCTAACATTTATATCAACTATTTGTTGTTTCCAGAGAGGATTAGACAAAAGAAATACTCCTACTTTATGGTATTCGTTCGTTTGAGAAATCTTGTTATTTAAATTCCATTCAGTTAATGGAGCGGTAGGAAATCTATATTTAATCTAGGTATTTTAGAGTTTGATAAGACGAGCATAGGCGTCGGACCCACCCGGCCACCCGGCATGGGCCGGGCGGCCCTAAGGGGCTACCCGGCTCTACCCGGTTCTACCGGGCATAGTCGGTTATGCCCTGGTAGGCCCAGAGGGCCTACCTGGCTGGGTAAAACCTTACCCGATACATTCCCAAAGTCCTAGAACCGTGTATCAGGCAGTATTATGTATTATTCCGTGAATGTAGCGGCCAGGGGAATCGATTGGGCCGACCTCGGTGCCTTCGGGCCGGGCAGCCCCAAGGGCTTGCGGGCCCATTTCCGACGCCTATGATGACGAGAATCGAGTACAGCAAAGAATTTAAAATCTATCGTATGTAAATAAAATCATCAATGATTAACAAATCCAAGAAAAGGAATGTTTAATTCTTATTTCGTCTTGACCCAATTATCTTGTCTTTACTATTTATTTAACTTTAGGTATGAATTTGAGAAATACTGAACAATATCAAAATACTCCAAGCATCTACCTAGAATTGAAAGTGTAATGATATTCCTTGGTCAATATTCAGCTGCTACAGCCATTTAATTGCACGCACACAATCTAACTGCAAAATACATCCAATATTGCAATTGAACTTCCTCGAATTTATCACAAGCGAAATATTTCAAGAGTAAGACCATCCAATCACAATTGAATGCATCTCACTGCTTTGTAGATCTATTTTGCGTGGGGAGGAACATAGGGATGGCTATTAGAGGAGGAGGAGGAGGCCGTCATTTATTAACAAATTATTACTACAGTCGAAACCGTTTTTTCTTACTATTTCTTTACAAGTTCAAACAGTAAGAAAAAGCCTGCGCTGCTCACCTTGTAGACACTCCCTGAGGACGCCTAACTATATGAATATTGTAAACAAAAGCTAACGAGTAATTTCTCAAATGGATCTGAAAATGTAATATTCTAAATCTACACCCCTGAAAACCCCATATCGACCGTTGGAAGCCAGCCTCTAGCCTATTTTTGTAATTTAATTATTTTATGTATCTATTATAAACAAAAGTAAACAAATAATTTATAATATTTACTTTATGTCTGTGATGTAAACAAATTTAAACAAATAATTATGTTATTGACCTGAATATGTATATTTGAAATCTACACCCCTGAAAACCCCATGTCAATCATTGGAAGCCAGCCTCTAGCCTATTTTTATAATTTGTTTTTGTATATATCAACATTTAATAGCTCATAAAATATACACATTGTTTCTTTCAATGTGCGAAAATCGGAATCTACATATTAACATATCCTATTAGCCGTTCGCTTTTAGCTTAAAATAAGATTTTTTTCGAAAGGTGTGAAAATATGTAATATGTTAATAACTTATAAAACATTCATATTATTACTTTCAAAGCGCGAAAATCTGATCCTACATGGTAAAATACCTTACATTAGTCGTTGAGATCTTACTTATATCTTTAATTAAACTAAGTTTTGGTGTGGTGCTGTTACTAGGGCGTCTTGCGGGTCATGGTATATTTCGCAGACTATAATAGTATTCTAATCAGTTTTAATCTATAACACAACCTTATATCTTAGCTTGATTTACTGAAAATCTTAGCTTGATTGAATGATAATTGCAAATTTCTGATAAATTTATTCACACATCATTTTAACATACTGGTAAAATTATGGCTTCCAAGGATGACACTTTTAATCTGAAATGGAGAGCTTACATTGAGTTTCGCACAAAACTCCGCATCCAGCAGGTACTCATCTACAACGAGTTGCAAGAGGTATTGTGCATGGACTGCCCTTCCAGATCAACGATCGAGCGATGGGCTGCATGATTTCAGTCAGGAAATACAGACGTCACAGATCTACCTCGATCTGGAAGATCGGTTTCCGTCAGCACCCCAGAGAATGTTGCTCTAATCGAGAGCAAAGTCAGGGAAGATAAGTGTATAACAATCGAGCAGTTAGAGCAGAGTATGGAGATTTCATCGGGGACAATTCATTCCATTCTGACTACTCAGCTTGGTTTCCGATCCATTTGCGGTAAGTGGGTCCCTCATAACCTCGGCGTTCAACAAAAGCTCGCACGTGTAAGGACTGCCAAGAAACTCCTGGAAACCTATGACGGTTGTGATCCTAGACGCCTAGCTGAAGCTATAACCGGGGATGAGACTTGGGTCTATTATTCAACCCCGTACAGCAAGTATAAAATGCGATCATGGGTGAGAGGGGACGAAAGACCGACCCAAATTCCTAGGCCCGACTTCAGAAAACCGAAGGTCATGTATACTATCTTCTTCAATAGTAGTGGAATAGTCTTGCAAATACCTTCTGAAAGTGGAAAAACAGTAAACGCAACGTTTTTTACAGAGAAAGTACTTCCAAACCTAATAAAAACGTGGAAGAGCTCCGTCCCAAGGCTAAAATGAGGGGAATAAAATTATTGATAGATAATGCTAGCTCTCATACAGCCAAGCTTACTAAAAAATTCTTGGAATCGGAGGGGTTAGATTTACTTCCCCACCCACCCTACTCACCTAGCTCCCTGTGATTTTTGGCTATTCCCCAAGCCCAAAATCCACCTTCAAGACAGGGAATTTGAGTCGAAACAAGCCCTCGGGTCTGCCCTGTACCACTTCTTCAAATCCATCCCCGAAGAAGAGTACATAAATGCATTCATGAGGTGGGTGGAAAGATTGAAACGCTGTGTAGAAGTAGGAGGGGGGTATTTCGAATATATAATACATTGAAACATATTCTATGACATTTATTTATTATTTTATGGTATGACCGCAAATACTTTTTGAATGCCCTAGTAAAATATGAATATCCTTACTATTAAAACGTAATGTTTGTGTATATAAGCTACAGTCAATCTGTGTAATCAGTTATTTCATGAAGAGCCTAGTGATTTCACGAAATTAGTAGGCTTTTCGTGAAAAACCCACACTCATTTCACGAAATGCCTAGTAATTTCGTGAGATCACTAGGCATTTCATGAAATCCCTTTTCACAATCTGACTGTAACATATATATACAGTAGAACGTCAGTTATCCGAAATTCAGTTATCCGAACCCCTTGGTTGACCAAATTAAAATATATTAAATGTATAAATGATGCATCTTGAGTTGAGAATTGAAATTATTACACTGCCATCATTTTATATACTATTGATGAAACCTCATAAGCTAATAAGTATTTTATCCATATTCCTGACTACTTAGTACTACTGACCAACTTTTCTATATAATCACATAATAAATTCAGTTATCCGAACCCCCGCGGTCCCAACCCGTTCGGATATCTGACGTCCTACTATATATATATATATATATATATATATATATATATATATATATATATATATATATATAACGAATTGATTGAAGAAACTACCAGGCACAGAAAGGTCATTTTGGGAATGTGGGGGGCTTTTGGCTATGGCTCCACTAAGTTCTGACCTCAGACGGAAATGTCGACTCATCATGGAATTATGTCGTCATTGTCGCCTTTTTTATAATAAGAAATTTCAGTTTTTTTACTATAAATCAGCCATTTTAAGTCAAAGAAGGCTGAAATTTTAATACAATGTGTATATAAATATATCTCACATATGATGCAGCTACCATCAAAAAATGATGACTCATCACTTATGACGTCATCATTACGCATCAAAAATTTTAGAAATTGACAAATTTGGTGATTTCTCGTGCGATATCGATTATAACAGTAGGACATACGTACTTAGAGATGTTATCTCCCTTTTAAGGCTCGCAGGGCGCCTTCGGCGGACACAAAGTGTCCGGCAGCCGCGCAGCGCAAGCAAGCGAACCGCGCTTGTATCTTATATTTTAAAACACAATGTTTTTTTAGTATGCTTCCTATATTATTATATTGGTTCTATGATCCAATATAATAATATAGTAGCAGTACTAAAATGAGTGCAGGTGTCCGGCCGGCCGTAAGTGGTGTACAGACCAGAGTTATATCGCCCTGAAATTTTTGCAAAGCTGCAAACATATATGTAGATCTGCACCTCCTCATAGATTAGTTTACTTAATACGAAGTAAATTCTATTTATCCTAAATTTTCTGCTACAGTTCTGATTTCATTAATGTCAAATGACAATTCAGCATACTTAGTACAAACAAGAATGCAACGTATTGTTCTCTAATATCTCCGAGGGACCACTGGGTAACTCTGCGGATACAGTGTCCGCAAGCGCGCTTGTACTTATAAAAACCGGAGGGTGATGAGATTTTTTTGACAGTGCACATCTACCACCATAATAAGAACCTACATCCGCGATTTGGTAAAAATCGGATTGTTAGATTTCGCAGTAGCGCGAGTACGGACATACATACATACGGAGGGACGAGATACTCCGTCCATGCCATAAGGGCATCTCCCTACAAGAGCTGCACTAAAATGAATTTGGGATCAGGAGGTTAGTTCATAAACGAATATTCATATAAATCGGGTTCATAATAAGCGACCATGACTGTGTTGTACTGAAAATATGATATTCGAAATCTACACCCCTAAAAACCCCATGTCACCCGTTGGAAGGTCTTCTCTAACATGTTTTTTAAAATTCATAGCTTTGATAATTAGAGAATATTATGCAATATTACTCCAGTCTGCCCTTCCTGTGGGAGGGCTGATTTTATTTGAGCTCAACCTAAACCTAAACCTGAACCCGAACCTGGTACGAACCCGACACGATCCAACCCAATATTGATAGCTATGCATAATGTTATTTATTGAGGCTAAATCCTCCGTCTAGCATAATAATCGAAAACTGAATATCATATTTCCCTGATTGCTTGATAAGGCCCCAGGAGGATAAGATGCGAACATTTTAGACATATGAATAGAAAACCATGTTATTTGATAGGCAAACTGTCCATCATATTTTTTAGTCATTAGAATCCCAATAGACATTTTACAAGTGGTTTACTTCCTCCCCTGATGGACTACTAATTGCATGTGCTCAAGTGATGCAAAGTTATCATGCGAATTATCATTAATTAAAAAACCCTAATTTGACGAGGGTTCAAAGGTATAAATAGAAATGACCCCACTTTCATTTTCAACTCAGTTCACTTTCAATTACCTTTCACTTTCAATTCAACATTCCGCGGCAAACTAGAGTTTAACGTTTCCATGACTTCACTCGATTGGAATTTATCATCGAAATTTGCGTGCTTGCATATTTTAATTTATATGTGTAACTAGTTTCGCAACTCTGGAATTGGTATGTGAGAAACTTCGTGTGCAGCCTATCATTATAAATACAACTGAATAGGCTCAACAAAGTCAATAAATCTCAAAAATATGTCATCTGCTCAGCTTCTACAAAACACTTTCCTATTTTTATTGTTTCATTTTATGTATATATTGCAATTTTTTATTAATAACTTATTTTGGTTAGCTAAATTCGACTTCCAAATATTTGCCGTTCCAGACCTCATTCTAACATTCACTTTCCACTGCTCCCCAAGCAAATATTCCTCTGCCCAGTACATGATCGAGTCGAACCAAGGCAACTTGTGGCAGAAGTGGAGAACATCAGTTACGCTTTCATACGAGTCCCAGTCCAGTTGCGAGGCATGTGGTGAAGCTAGAATCTATCAATTAGGAAAACAGAACTATGATTGAGATACAAGATCACAGGTTGGAAAATTTCTCTTTATTGACTTTCAGTTCTTTCAGTAATGTAAATTATTACGATCACCTATGTGTAATATCGAGAGGGATACTGCTAAACCAGATGCATATTTTTCAGCAATTCATTTACGAGCCTAATACATGTATTCAACCACATTGCTGTATTCTACAATGGCGTCCCCCGAGGGTCAACATGGAATTTCGAAAACAAAGGATTTTTCTTCTAGGGGGGAGATCACTTAGCAGATTTTATGATGCACAAAGCTAGCTGAAGATCTAGGGGCGCTGTAAGTCTCCCAATGGGGTCAAAGGGTAAAGCACCTCAAAGTTACCTGTAAATAACTCGAGATATGCTCAAACTGACTAAATTTTAAATCCTGATAGGTGTATGAATTACTAGAAACGAGAAATACATTTTTACCAAGGGGGATAACAACTCGTTTGTGCTGCAATCGAAAATAGAATCTGGGGGAGGGAGGTTCACATGTATCCTGTGAACAGTGCGATGTATTCCCCTGTTCTAATAATTTCGAACCGGTGCTTCACTAATTCCTTCACTAAAGTATTTAAACCAGGAAATACTTGGGGTCAAAGGTATATTATATCCCTAAGATTACTTGGGGTCCAAGGTATAATTAGAAATGACCCCACTTTCATTTTCAATTTCAATTCACTTTCAATTTACTTTCACTTTCAATTCAACATTCCTGGGAAAAGTAGAGATAAATAGAAATGACCCAGCTTTCATTTTCATTTTCAGTTTACTTTCAAATCACTTTCACTTTCATTTCAACATTCCTGGACGTGCACGGGATATCATATATATTAATTATTACTCAAAAAACATAGAACCAACTAGTTTAATATTTTAGCATCGTGTTCAAGAGCTCGAGTAAAAGGTATCATATTATCTAGTATTAGAATTGAATAGTCGAAAGAATTCAGATAGAAAATAAATTATACAAAAATATTCGCAAATTATGATTTTTGTTCACTTCATGTACCATTATTCACAAAATGAACAACGGTCATATCATTTTATAGACTAATATATTGAAGCTATCGCAGGGTTGCCATCTCCTCGGTCATAAAAAAAAGGACACTCAGGGATAGATCGAAGATTTAGAAAAACGATGTAAAGAGAGAGCGTAGCAAACGACAATAATGGCTGTCTGGGTGCTAGCACCCCAAGGAATTGTTTTGAATGTTTTTAGTGTGCTTCTATATCATTATATTGGATCTCTGATCCAATATAATGTTATAGTAGCACAGTTCTAAAATGAGTGCTGGTGTCCGGCCGTATGTGGTGTACAGACCTGAGTTTAAGAGATATCGGTTTGAATTTTTTTGTGAAGCTGCGAACATATATGTAAATTCTCACCTAGGGTTTCGATTTCCAAAATATGCTAAATCATCATGATAGCCATTCTAGTATATAATCTACAAGTAAAACGTAAAAGGACAAGAATGAGTTTATAAGAACAAAAAGGACAAAAAACGGAAAAAAAGGACAATAAGGACAAAAAGCGAAAAAAAAGGACAAAAAGGACAGCATATTTTAAAAAGGACAGGTAGCAAAAAAGAAGGACTGTCCTTTCTAAAAAAGGACGTATGGTAACCCTGAGCTATCGCAATGGCTTGCTTATTAATAACCTTACTTGGACTTGGGGTCAAAGGTTTATATATTGGCTAGCCAACACCTAGGCTAACATTACCGATATTTTCGGTGTTCGCCAACCTTACTATTAAAACTCGATTAATGTTTATTTGTATATAGACAGGCACGCTTCGCTTGCTTGCGCTGCACGGCTGGCGGACACTCCCTTCGGTCGCCTGGGGTCACATTGATTAATTATACGAGAGATAACATCTCAAAATAAGTCTGTCCAACTGTTATAATCTATATCGCACGAAAAATCACCAAATTTATCATTTTTTAAAATTTATACAAGCGCGCTTCGCTTGCTTGCGCTGCGCGGCTGGCGGATACTGTGTCCGCCGGAGGCGCCCTTTGGGCGCCTGTTGTCACCATTGATTAATTATATGGGAGAAAATATCTCTAAATACGTCTGTCCTACTATTATAATCTATATCACACGAAAAATCACCAAATTTATCATTTTTTAAAATTGGAAATTGGAGCTCAGAACTTACTGGAACCATAGCCAAAAAACTCCCACATGCCAAAAATTAACTTTCTATGACCGGCAGTTTCTTCAATCAATTCGTTACAGATATATATATATATATATACAGTAGAACTCGGTTAGTACGTACCCTTCCGGGAAGCGGAAAAAAGTACGTACTAACCGAGTTGATATTACATAGGAATCTATATAATAAATGAATTCTGGGAAAGAGAAATGAGTACGTACTAAGCCGAAGTACGTTGTATCCAGAGTACGTATTAACCGAGTTCTACTATATATATATTTATACACATATATACACATTAATCGAGTTTTAATAGTAAGGTTGGCGAACACCGAAAATATCGGTGATGTTAGCCTAGATGTTGGCTAGCCAATATATAAGCAAGCCATTGCGATTTGATTGAAGAAACTGCCAGGCACAGAAAGCTGATTTTTTTGCATGTGGGAGTCTTTTGGCTATGGCTCCACTACGTTCTGAGCTCAGACCAGTGGTTCCCAACCTCTTTTACCTCGTGCACCCCTTGACACCTAAAAATTATTTTGTGCACCCCAGGACCCACCTAAGTCTGAAAAACTCTATTGATCCGACTTGTCATTGCAATAAGGACGACTAATAATGACGAATCCTTGTCCCGTGCACCCCAGTTTGAGAACCGCTGGCTCAGACGAAAATTTCGACTCATCATGGAATTATGACGCCATTGTCACCTTTTTATAATTAGAAATTTCAGTTTTCGACTATAACTCAGCCATTATAGGTACTAGAAGGCTGAAATTTGTCCCAGAATTGTCTGATCTACTTAAAATAATATTTCTGGTGAATTAATTGGTTCCAATGGAATTATCTCAATATGGATAACGAACAAAATTTTGTTTTCAATATTTACTGCATAATCCATTGCCATTTATGCAGTCCCGGCAGCTCGAGGCACATAGATTTCCAATGTTTCCAAGAGTCAGGTGTGAGACATCCCATATAGTAGAAGTGAGTTTTAAGTACTTGAATTGGAAGCTTTCTTCAGGACTTTCTGCCATCTCAATATATATTTTTTGATGTTTTCAGACATCGAAGCATTGGCCAGTTTAGATTTTTAGATGCCTCTGCTTGGGCAAATAATAGAATGTTTTAGAATCTGAAATAAGAACTGTGCATTCATGTTATGTGTGGAAATAAGAGGAATATCCTCAGAGGAAAAAAGCCTAATTATTGTTGACCTTTACGGAATGTTTTGTGATCGGTTTTACTCGTTTCTGTCCCCAGTTAGTCAACATTCGTACTCTATATACTTCGGAAACTTGAAAGAAACCTCGAAAAATTGCATTCCTTTTACATATGATAAGGGTTTCATGAGTGAATTCTGCTGAGCTATAACTTTTCTGCAGCTGGACTTTAAAAGATGTCTCAATGTGTCGCAAAATGTCAGATCAAAAATTATATAACTTCTACCCATAAATAATCTACGCCTTACTCCAAATTACAACAACCAAATACGAATACTGATATTCGGTTCCCAACCGAATATCAACTATTTGCTCAATAGTATTTGGCTAACCGAATATTGAACGATTCGGTTGCAACCTTGCTAAAAATTTAGGAAGGGACTCATTTCAAAAGTTGGCTACTATACACAGAATAGTCGAGAAACTAACAATTCCTAGCGTTTTAAGTATACATATGGTTTTATCTTTATTTTTCTATATTTGAGCGGAGTTATTATTTTCCCGACAATGACCTACGGTCCATTCTATTTATAGCATATACCCCGCATTTCTAAAAATGCTTCCCTGCCCAAATGACTACCGAAAATGAGTCAGCAAAACCTATTGTCATAATTATTTGTTACTTACAGGGTGGTCCAAAATAGAATGTACCCTAAATCTCTTCTGCACTGTCAATCAATTTTATTCTTAAAGCTATGAAACTCTTGAAATATCAGGATAACTTAGCTTGAAACATATCCTGTGAATATCAGGTCTCTAACTCGAAATCTCTCGGTTTTAGAGGGTGTTGTTTTACTGTCTACATGTCCGTCCAGGTAACAGTGGGCCTCATCAGAGGTCTAGAGGAGGGAGAGGAAGGACTTGTTGCCATTCCGCGCGGTGGCTTCAATCTTATTTGATAAAACTCTAACCTGACTTCATTATCCTTATCTGAGAGAGTCTAGTGAGTGCTGATGCGGTAGGGGAACAAGTGGAAATCCTCCTCCATGACTCTCATCCTCGATGTTCGCGGAATAACGAGTGTTTGACTCCTCTTTCTGGTTGATCTGCTGGGGGATTCAATCACGGAATCTCGGATGCGGTCTTTGAGGGCCTGTGCATACAGTTTCTTCCGTCCTGAATGAGTTTACAAAGAAATATCATAAATTATATGAATGAGTTTTTCAAATAATTCATAATTCAGGATTCTGAACTTTCGAGCAATTCATAATTCCTGAATTTTGAATTATTCGAATTTTTCAATAATTCATGAATTAATAAACCTAGCATATTGGTTGACTAATTCATGCTTGAATTATGAATTATTCGAATAATTCATAATTATTTGCCATTTTTTAATGAATTAGTCAACTTAGATACATACAAGTATTATGATGGGAATCAGAGGGGAGAGTGAGGGGGAGAGGCGGCGGAGGGTTGAGAGGGCGCGGAGGAGGGAGGAGAGGCCGCGGAGGAGGGAACAGCGGGAGCTCCTCTTCCCCCGCCTCATTGAACTAATTGAAGGGACTAATAGAATCGCCCAAGAGTACTTTGCACCTTCACCTGCTTCTTCATTGTAAGTTTCTTTCTTTATTTACTTAATTCTAAAAAGGTTGCTGTTAATACGTACTAACTTAATCCTAATTCAAGAAATATTATTTTATTCGAACCGTACTTTCTTATTATCTCTATCATATCGACTGATATTTACTCTTGGACCTATTAATGCTAACACCAGGGACGGTCGAAATTTGTTTGTATTACCGGAGTTAGTTTTAATCGAGGTTATTTACATATATATATTCCTCCATAGGAGATAAAATATATGTTCGTATCAACGAGGTTCTATTGTATATAATCAAGTGTCAAACTGAGAAGGGGCTTCGGGAATAATTCACCAGTTGAAGGGGCTTCTAGGAGATGTTCAGGTCAACATTCTTATTAAGTATCTTGGTCATCTTCGAATCCAGGGGGTTTAAACTCCTCCCAGTCCCCCTCGGGTCCGGCACCTATGAGTCATTACAGTGCATATTATAAATATTTGTATGTCGTTTAGATCTAGTCTAGCAGACTCTCCAAATAAAATAATGTGAGTACCTTAACATACATTTTCTTACAATAAAATTGTTTACCTGGGGGGAGGGGGTTGGGGGATGCAGATTACAAATATTATCAGGACAATATTTAAGTATTTTGTTATTTTTGTTAACAATAGTTATATAAAGTAACCAAATTCTAAAAATAGGTTGAGCTTTTAACAACTGATATATTTTAAGTGGTGTCGATATGATAAAAAAAATTTTGTGTTTACAAGATAAAGTAAAACATTTCGAATTGGATTAATGGAAGGGATCAATACTAGCTAGCATCTGTAGCGTCTGAACTAGACTGATATCTCCAGGTGCCTGCTCTACGGACACGAAGTTTTCGCTAGCATCGCGATGCAAGTGCACGAAGCACGCTTGTATTAGCTGAAAAATATCATATCTGAAATTATTTTTCAGCTGGTGGTAGTTAGGGCTAAAGTTTAGGAGGATATACAGTACTTATATTTTTCTTTTATTAATGCTATATTTCGTTTCCTTTTTTTCATTACCTAGAATCGAAGCTGCAAGTATGATATCATGTAAAAGAACGTAAGTGTATATATATAATATAATTATAATATATCTCTTGATCCCCCTACTCATTCAAGTGCAGAAATAAAATGAAGAAATACAATTATAGCATTAAATGAAGAGATGTGATCTAGTGCCTGCCCCCTTTCAAATTTAGATATCCCAGATTGCCCCCTTGCATGCAAATCCTGTATGAAACACTGGTATGTAAGGATCAGTCTCCGATAAGCAGGCATCTCTCTTTAACGGACAAAAGCCATATCCCTAATGGATCTGATATTCAGAGACTCTACTCAATATTGATTAGAAACTGAGTGAAATTTGCTTTACTGAGGTATATAATATCCTTTTGTTTTATCTAGGATTGAACACGTCGGAGGAGGTAGTGGAGGTAGCGGAGGATGCCATCGACAGACGAACAATGAAGTGTGTTTTTATTTTCTAAATATAGGATGGGAATCAGTTGACAGACCGATAGTGCAGCTTCACTAAGTGAGTCGACTCATTAGAAGGATACGGAAATATAAACTAATTCGAAACATTGGATAAATATTCGTTTTACAGCCTTCTGAGTTTCAGACTCGAGAACTCCATAGCATGGTACTTTATGAGCATTTTGATGTATCATATTACAGCAGAAAATGTGAATCTTTACCGGAGTGTAAAAGCAGTACGATTGACCTTTGAACAATTCCTGTCTAATTGTTTTCGTCTTAAATTTTTCAATTTAGCAATCCAAATTGATCAAAGTATTCTGCGTGCACTGATCACTCAATACTCCATATTAGTTGATGATAAATACAAAACTGCATTCTAAATGTTGTGAATTGAGTGATTTAATATATGTATGTAAGGATCAGTCTCCGATAAGCAGGCATCTCTCTTTAACGGACAAAAGCCATATTCCTAATGGATCTGGTATTCAGAGACTCTACTCAATATAGATTAGAAACTGAGTGAAATTTGCTTTACTGAGGTATATAATATCCATTTGTTTTATCTAGGATTGAACACACAGTTCCGAATGTCTCCAAAATGTGAGTTTTTAAATCTTTATAATTTTGATTTGCGCTGTTTTTGAAACGATTTCACTGCAGAATAGATTTTATGGTAGCACTTGTGCAAATATATTCGTTTGTTTTAAACGGATACATTTTAAAAGTATTAAAATTAATTCGTTTCTTTCTATGATGTATCTCCTTTTAAGGTTGGCCTTTCCTATGGGCATTTTGCTTTTTATCAAAAAATTGCCAAAAGTCCTTTTTAACCATTTTAGGATAACTAAAGGGGTTCTAAACAATAATTTTGATTTTTAGAATTTCAATGCCAATATTTCGCCACTTAGAGCCACTTGTACCACCTGGTGTCGCCTAAAAAAGGACACATTTTGTCTCATATCCATAACTTCTTTGAACCATGTCAGATCATCATTTTAATGCTAAATTCGTGCTCAGCACTAAATTTCCAGCAATTTGATATATATATTGGACATTTTTGGAGAAATTCTTTGGCTGCGGGTTCCTAGCAACGGCCAGGAATGTGAAAAAATTTCTGGCCGTTGCTATGCACGGACATCCAAAAACTTCTCTAAATATGGTCAATATATATATCAAATTGCTGGAAATTTAGTGCTGAGCCCGAATTTGGTATTAAAATGATGATCTGACATGGTTCGAAGAAGTTATTGATCTCGAATTCCGGTGGACACTATCGAATATGGTTATTTTTGGGTGGCGAGTCAGCAATGTCCACTTTTCCCACTTTTGATGGAGAAAAATTTGATATACCATATTTTGAAGTTAAGTAGTGCTATAAGTTGTCGAATAAGGATATTTGCATGTTATTTAATATTCCAAAGCCGTTAAAACTAATGGAAATTGAGGGACATATATAAATATTTTTTTAAATAATATTTTCTGAGACTTTGTTTTCAGCAATTATAAAGGTGATAACTTTTTGTAAATTCAACATAGGGACGAAAACTTAACGGTTTCTGATAGATCTCGAAGAGTAGAACATAATGAACAGACAGAATTTTGATAATACAAATAAAAAGAGAATTAAGAAAAAAATAGTGTCAAAATTACTAAAAATAAAATTCATCGGGTGTTTTGGTCTGAATTTTTAACAATTTTCAAAATTTCAAAAATCTGTCTGTTCATTAGTTAGTTCATCGATTTATGAATGAATTTGAAAAGTTTCTAATGGATTGTAAGCATATTGTTTCCGATTTCTTACTTGTAAAATGACCAAATTTTAAAAAAACTTTTATCTCTTCGATTATTTCAATTATTAATGCAGTTTTGCAGATAACTCTGCGATTCAAATCTGCACTGAGAAAATTAAATGAATTGGTTGAAAAAGTCAAAAGTTAGCTATTATAGGAAAGGCCAACCTTAATTACTCTCGAGCATTTCACGCTAGATCGCTTTGCGTCTTCGCTCGTAGTACATTTAGACATCTTTACAAATGCAGTTATATGAGTGCAGAGTAATCAGTATTCCCTATTAGCAACCCTGGGGGTGGGGGAGGGGCTACTCTCGGGAATTCTTTGCTTTTTAGCCTCTTTCCCCAAAATTTAGATTTTAGAACCGTTCCCCGGAAATTACTTCGGTCATTTCATAAGTACTGAGCCGTGATCTGTATTCAGAAGTTAGTGAAAATATACTATTTTCGATTTGTCCATTGTATAGCTGAGGGGATCAGCTTTCGATTTGCATATAGGATTGTTGTGATAGAACAATTCATGTTGGTTCCTACATCCGATTTAAGTATATCAGTTTAGGATACTGCCTTCAAACGTGAATTTTGCGTTCTCTAAGGCTGTATTTCATTTCTGAGCAAATTTGGATTAAAACTGATCCTTCCATTAAATTCTACATATAAAAAAACCCATAAATATTGATTTATTTGTAGCATTATGGTTTTAGGCTGAGGAATAATTTTTTTCAAAAGTGGTACTACGTACCACTTTTGCCCCATTTTAGGGGGAGAAATTGGGAAAATATCCACGTAAAGTTGCATAATTCCTTTTTAGACCCTTTTGACCCTTTATTAATGATCTTATTCCACGAATTCAAAAAAATATCACCAAAACATTTTTAAGCCATTTTCAATGAGGAGATTCCAATTTTTCAACAGTCACCTAAACCATTTATATAAATCAACGTACCAATCACCATAATTGTTCTATCACAACAATCCTATATGCAAATCGAAAGCTGATCCCCTCAGCTAAGTAGAGGGAATATGTCCAGTTGAGGCTCCATGTAGAGGGATTAATAAATGTTTTCCCCCTCCCATTGGACTTATTTTCACCAAAAGTTCTCTTTAACTAATGTAGTATGCATTTAGTTTCAAATAATATAAAATGTCGACATTTTACAATATACAAGCGCGCTTCGCTTGCTTGCGCTGCGCGGCTGGCGAATACTGTTTTCGTACATAGAAAGTGGTAACCTAAGTATTTTATGAGTTCCTAACATATGTATATACAAGTGCGCTTCGCTTGCTTGCGCTGCGCGGCTGGCAGACACTTCGTGTCGGCCAGAGGCGCCCTGCGGGCGCCTGTTGTCACCATTGATTAATTATATGGGAGATAACATCTCTAAATAGTTTGCACGGTTCGTTTGCTTGTGCTTCGCGGCTTACAGACACTGCTTGTCCGTAGAATCGACTTGTGGGAGCCTAGTTTTACTCTATAATTTGTTACGCAATGATTTAATATTGATTACTCTCACTAATTAATGGCCACATTAAGTAGGGTGAAATTGAACTATCATGTTAGATTATCTTTTCGTTCCATATCTTAATTCCATTCATTAGCAATTAAACTAATTTATGAGTTGATATTTTATTTATTTGTCTTTACATGATTATAATGATTTATCAGAAAAATATAGAAATAAATATATCAATATTAATGATCAAGTAATAACACGTCTGGTTTGATATCAGTGATCGAGTAGCTCCATCTATCGCAACACTAAGTAATCGAGTAGTTCCATCTGTTGCGACACTGTAAGTGATCGAGTAGTTCCATCTGTTGCGACACTGTAAGTGATCGAGTAGTTCCATCTGTTGCGACACTGTAAGTAATCGAAAATATCTATTGGATATGATGGGATTCTTATCTCATTAAATTAATGTATTTAATTGAAAGATTACTGTAAGATTACTTAAATACTCCCTGAATTAAGTAAATTGTGAACAGATTTCCATTGATCAGACTTTCATTGATATATTGCAGAAACTATATAAAATGTATTATAAATGACAATTTAGACAATAAAAAGACTAAGTATTTAACTTACTTTTTCTAAATCACTCCCTAAATGCTTTAATACATGATCTAAAAAATAGAAAATAGGTTGCAAAATAATTAAGATGCCTGTTTTCATGATTTAGAAATTACGCTTACCTTATTTAAATTGAAAATCCAATTTAAATTCTTTTATCGGTATTGCTGATTTTCCCTAATTAAGGAATTTGTATTTATCATATATACCTATATTAGTTATAATAATCGCACAAAAGCTCACCGCTATTATATCTTCAAGCAATTTTATCTTCTTAAATGACATGGCAATTTCTGCCCCTTTCCCTCTCTTCTTCCCTCCTCTTCGTCCTCTCCTTTTCACGTGGCCGTGGCTCGTAAAATGGAAATTTCTGTCCCTTTCCCTCTCTTCTTCCCTCCTCTCCATCCTCTTCTTTTCACGTGGCCGTTGCTCGTAGAATGTCTCCTCAGACGTTAAACTCATTGTTTCCTCCGGTGGTTCTGTTATCTCCTCCGATGGATCTGCTGTTATTTCCTCCGGTGTTTCTGCTGTTATCTCCTCCGGGTTATCAGTCATTATTTCTTCAGATGTTCCAGTCATTGTAAGTATAGGAATTTTATTAAAATTATTACGCGTTTATCAGTGTATTTATACAATCTCAATAATGCATGCTTAGATATAAATAAATCCTAACAACCTACCTGAAATACTGAAACGCTTTACGTCAATGCATTATTTCAACATAATTATCTCTTACAAAAATAGCATTATATGCTAATAATAGTTCAGCATATATTAGTGAAATGACCGACTTTGCAGTTGAAAATAGCATCACCATATATATTTGACAATACGTATATTCATTATTGTAAAATATGAGGATTAAAAGGATCAACATAACCATTTTCAATGTCCTACTCCCACAATAATATCCCATTGATCTGAAAAGAAATGAG
This sequence comes from Aphrocallistes beatrix, assembly GCA_963281255.1. Lineage (NCBI taxonomy): Eukaryota > Metazoa > Porifera > Hexactinellida > Sceptrulophora > Aphrocallistidae > Aphrocallistes > Aphrocallistes beatrix. Next base: position 4,500,940 of record OY725489.1, read on the forward strand.
TTGTAAGCTTATTCTGGAATAATTCACATTCATATGGTTGTTGCATTTTAACAGTTCATCATTTAATATAAACATTAAGGATATGTGCATAAAGAGTTCTATAACATTGTGTCTTAATCGTCTCGTGGTGTATCTGCATGTAAGATTACACATTCGTCTCGTGGTGTATCTGCATGTAAGGTTACACATTCGTCTCGTGGTGTATCTGCATGTAAGAGAGCGAACATCGTCTCGTGGTGTATCTGCATGTAAGAGAGCGAACATTCGTCTCGTGGTGTATCTGCATGTAAGAGAGTGCACATTCGTCTCGTGGTGTATCTGCATGTAAGATTACACATTCGTCTCGTGGTGTATCTGCATGTAAGAGAGCGCACATTCGTCTCGTGGTGTATCTGCATGTAAGGTTACACATTCGTCTCGTGGTGTATCTGCATGTAAGAGAGCGCACATTCGTCTCGTGGTGTATCTGCATGTAAGGTTACACATTCGTCTCGTGGTGTATCTGCATGTAAGAGAGCGAACATTCGTCTCGTGGTGTATCTGCATGTAAGAGAGTACACATTCGTCTCGTGGTGTATCTGCATGTGTGTATCTGGTGTATCTGCAAGAGAGCGCACATTAGTACACATTCGTTCCATACAGTTGGTACATTATAACTTACCTACCTGGACTGGATGTTCATGATTCAATACGCTACATTGAAGAACTGTAAGTTATATTAATATAGCATGATTCCTAATTAATCACTGTTTCAAAAATAATTTCAATTTTAATAGAATTCCCATTGAATTTCAATCAAAGCTGAAAATAGATTTTGAAAAGACTTAGTATCAATGGAATTTCGATTTGACGTAATTTCAATCGGGCTTGAAATAGATTTCTTAAAGTAAACTCAATAGGCAACTAATCGGAACTAATGAGAAAATCTAAATGAGAGTTCGAACTAAATTAAGTTCAAACTACGAATCACATACTCGTTGATCAATTCGGATCCCAGGTGATACTACTAACTCGATTTTAAAACAAAACTCAGGTATCTTTAGTCAATTTAAATGTCCACTGATCGCATTTATGCTTATGAATATTTCCATAATGAAAATTATTAACTAAATAGTGCATGATAATATATATCACACTGATATATCGCCTTCAAAATATATATGGATACATCTATTAATTAAAAAACATACCTATAAGCAGTTGAAATGTTCTCACAGCAAATGCAATGAATTGTAATTACCATCAATTGAATCAGTAATAGAATAATTGTATTTGGTGTCATCTAATCGTGTTGAATGAGGTATTATATGATGTGTCTTTACACTATTTTAGAGAGAATAATATATTCCATGAGTCGATAATACTTTAACTAATAATAATATACTTACAAAATAGGAGATTTGTTGAGATGATTATATAGATGGTGGTTATTTCGCCATTTAAAGTAGCTCAAAATAGAATCAGGGGCGCTCAAAGCAGCCACACATGACATAACGTCAAGAAAGGCGCCACTTACAGGAAATCCAGCTAGCCAGCTTTCAAATCCTGAATTCGTCTGCACAAAAATTCCTATGAGCTACTGTAATAAAATGGATCGAAATGGTATAGCATGTCGCTGTTGTGTAGTCGATGTAGTACTACACCCAACCTCTGACCATTAAAGGTAGGGTCACACAGGGAAATAATGGGCACAATATTGTGTGCATAAATGGTGTCCACTCTCCAAAACTGGTGATCATTATTAGTTGCATTGATCACTAAAATATCTAGATGCGCTAGAGCACCTAAAATAGCTAATTCTACATTTGTACCCCATTCGTTTGGAATGTTGATTAGCTCAAAATGATCGTCCAACTCCTCTTCACTTGTAATGCCTGACATATGCATGACATTTAAGGTGTGTTCTGGACTATTACGGAATTTCGTTATCAATTTTGGTTTCAAATCGTCGTAATGTTTCTCAGTACCAAATATGATATGAGATAAAGAACGGTAAAGACAATTACCGTCCCCAATGACAGGACACAGATTTAAAGTGTCCCCAAACATTTGTGATAGCCGTATTCGTAGGGATCTATAATATAGTCCTAAACAGCTATCAATAATATTCACAAAAGTGTTCTCATAAGCTGCAATCAACTCAGGATCCATGTCGATACTTATGGCTAACTGAGTCCTCATGTTCAGTGAGAAGCGATTGACAGTGCCTGTTAAACATACTGCTGCTCCAATAGGAATTGAGGGTTGACTGGGAGCTGGATCCCTGTCATCCCTGTCATCCTCAGAGCGACTCCTAAAGTCTGCAGTAGAAAATGAAATTTCACTCAATGATATATCTATTTGAGAAAGATTCATGGTATCATTAAGGGATGGATTGATATTATGGTTTTGGAATACCTCACGGTAGACCACATTCCTAATCCAAACGCCACCCGAAGTGGAATAGTTTGCTCCGCAAACCATGACTTTCAAGCCCTTAGGGTTCTTAACTCGACTCAGGGCAACGTACAACTGCCCATGACTGAATATAGCATCAGGAGATGGTAGAAATATACCAACAGATTCTAGACTCTGCCCCTGCCCTTTGTTAATTGTTATACAATAGGCAGGGCGAATGGGAAACTGTTTCCGTCTGAGAACAAACGGAAAATCTGTTTCAGAAGGAGTCATTATAATGCGAGGAATGAACACTCGTTTGCCACAATGGACACCTGTGGCAATTTCGGCATCTATAACATTGTTTAAAAATGCTCTAATTAGTAATCGGGTGCCATTACACATCCCATTCGTGGGATCGAGACTGCGCAAGAGTATAATTGACGCATACTCCTTAAGGTAGAGGCGGTGTGGAGGCAAGCTAGTAGGCGTAATAGAATTAAGATATTCAGTAGGATATATAGCTGCCTGACTGGTATCTACTGAGTCTGCACTCAGTAATACCTTTGCTTCACCAGGAAGTTGGTCAATCACGTATTTATTTATCTTTTCAGTTGTCTCATTTTTAGGAGACATCATAATACGCGGCGTGACGTAATCACGATCATTAAAGTGTTCTTTAATGTTACCATATATAGCAGTGGCTAAGTCTGCAATAGACTCACCACGTACTGCATATTTGTGATCTAAATGAATCATGTTATTCTCATCATGAGGCTCAGTGCCTTCTCCGACCCTCAATAAAAGGTCAGAGAAGTTACTCACCTCTTCATGATCCTGACATGAATCCATTCGAAGACGCATATTTATGGTCAATTTCATCACTTTGACATGGTGCCAAAGTGAAGATCTGTTAAGGCAGGCTGATACGACCTCGGCCCTCGATCCACGCCTAATGATGGGTAGGATTTGTCGGAAGTCACCTCCAAATGCAATAACTTTGCCGCCAAATGGTAGATCATTGGAGCAGAGATCTCTCAATGTCCGATCTATACATTCAGCAGCATGTTTATGCATCATAGGAGCTTCATCCCAAACTAAAAGCTTAGCACCCTGTATAAGTTTGGCTAAAGCACTCTGTTTAGTGATATTACACACAGATAGTTCATTCAACGTGATAGGAACTTTCAGCCTAGAATGGACTGTTCTCCCGCCTTCTAGGAGGAGAGCTGCTATTCCAGATGAAGCCATTGCTAGTGCGATTTCACCACGGGAGCGAATCTTAGCTAACAATGTATTGTACAAAAATGTTTTGCCAGTCCCACCGGGACCGTCAACAAAAAATGCTTTGTTTTCAGCAATAGGATTGTCTATAGACTCCATAATACAGTTATATGCACTCAGCTGATCAGGGTTCAGTAAAGGCACGTTGGTATCTGCAGTTATGGCTAGTTCAGGTGCATCATATGCAAGTTCATCTTGAATGATGCGCGGTAGATCAAATGGACTCCTATCTTGAGTGGGGATAGGCATTCCGGGATAATCGGACAAAGATTTTCCATGCTTTTCTAAGCGATTCTCAATATCTAGTAACGCACTATTCAAAACAGACGCATTCAATTTGACATTGGGAAAAAGAATTCTCGCACGAAGTAGAAAATCCTCTGCAAGAGACGCCTTATGCTTATTCCACAGCGCTAGTGGGTCACAGGGCTCATAGAATAGAAGGATAGTAACAAATAACTGTCGCAGTTGTGCTGGCATAGCACAGGTAGCGGCCTCAGTGAGACAGTCATCGGACTCCTGGTCATCTTCCAACAGGCCTCGTCTACGGCACGCCTCCTTAAAGGTAGTGCAGACGGTGCCATCAGGGAGAGTGCGGATATCCTGGTAACAGGTACAGCCTGTCACATGGTTAAGGAGCATTCTGAGGAAGTAACGCTCTCCTTCACCGGGATGGGCGGAATAGACACGACCTATCATGTTACCATGTCCCTTCAACCTTTCGGTCCACTCACGTTTGGATTTATTCCACACAAACTCATCAGGGAAATTGGTGTATGTGAGCTTGCGAGCACTAAGGTATTTTTGGTTTGCCAAAAACCATCCTCTAAGGGTGGTATCCCTCAGTCTACGAAGAACCTCCTGCAAGTCAGAATCTCCGGTAAACACGACAGGCTGGTGATGCTCCAGATGGAGAGCTAACCTCATGACATGTGGTAGGTTAGCATGAAGCTCATACGCAAAGAGTCGGTAGCATGATTCAGTGGCAGAAACATAACGCGCTTCAAGATAATTGACAATCTCATCGACGTCCATGGTTGCTTTGTTAGTGCTACTTCCAGCACTATCACCAATGCGAAATTCGACAATAGCTCTATCATGGCCCTTATACACATACTTGTAGAGGTATTTAACAGCACTAATGGTAGAGCAAATCTCAATATTTATATGAGCATTGTATTTCAAAAGTAAATACGGGTTGTATGGAACAACCCACCTATTGTCCAGCTGAATTCCATTCACAATAACTGTACGGCCGTTATTTCGACGTTTGTACATAGGATAGCTGTCATTACCGGTTGTGGTAAACTGAGAAAATACTTTGGGATATTTCTTGCTGCATTTTCCATCGCGCATACAGGCAGCATGTTTCCTTACTACGCCGCATGGACTGTGGATCATGCAGTACTTCACAATATGATAAAGTCTAGGGTTGAGATCCTTGTCAGGAATCTCAGCACGGACTATCTTATCATACATAGTAGGATCTCTAGGCTTATCCTGATCAGATAGGATGATCAGGATATGTGCATGAGGGAGACCGCGCTTTTGAAACTCAATGGTGTAGACATGCGCGAGTGGTCTCCCTAGAACATGCTTAATGCAGATGTCACTAAGCAGTTCACGCAATTTCATTCTGAATACTCTTATAGTTAAGTCTGGACGGTCAGTCGCTTTCTGATACAATAAAAGAGCAGAAGAAATCTCTTCCCATTTCGGGTTACATGTAAATGTAATAAATAAATAAGGTTTACCGTATTTCCGTACGATAGACATACTGTCCTGATAGAGCTCGAACATCTGTCGAGGACTGCCAGTGAAGGAAGAAGGTAGTATGATCCTCTTTCCATACGCCATAGGATTGACGTCACCTGCAGATACTGCATCAGCCAGACCTTTGTATAGATCCACTCTGATCTTTTCCTGGTTTAACTTTATGTAGTTCAACCTTTGCTGCTCAACTTTAGCGTACATGTCCACGATATACTGGTGGAACAGTCTGCCAAAGAGATGCAGATAGCTCAGAGAGCTCCCCACCATCAGGCGGTAAGAGTAGAACTCCATTGCAGTAACACAGCCTTTCCCTCTACTGTGGGGAATGCCCAGATGCCAGCCGTTATCTCCTGAAGGAAACAATAAAACATAATGGAGGCTATCGTATGCACAATTGGTTTCAGTGATACGTTTTAAACCTCCTGTACGTGCATGCAGCACTATATCCCTGGTAGCCACACCTTCAGTGTAGCCATCTCCAGGCATTATGACTGCTATTTCAGGAGCAGTTGGAGCGTTATAACGTCTCGGATCTGGTGTACCATCAGCTCTGATGGTCATCCTAACGTCTACTCCCCCCTTCTCTCTCATCATATCGACACCTTGTCTGAAGTGAGAAACGTAGGGGTTTACTTCATGCAGTAAATTCTGCAGTAGTCGCAGCTCGGGGAGACTCGCATCTCCAAGGTGCCGCTGGCGATTCTCCAGCTCTCCCTCAGGAGTACCATCATGGATGTAAATTTGTGCAAATGAAGGAGCTTCTCCTACTCGAGGAGTCAGCTGCCCAATGTAATGATGCACAACACCATGGATACGGAATGTGTACACTCCGCGCCTAGCGCTAGCTAGCTCTTTATCGAGATTAACGCCGAGTGAAGCGAACGCTAGAGCCGAGTTATAAGCTCGAATGTGTTCTCTGAATGCTCTGCCTCGACTGTCAGTAGCCGTCAGCAGATGCATCAGCAGCTCAGGGGGAGAAGGTAAGGCGGGAATAACCACCTTCCCTTGCCCGCAGCAGATGGAAAACTTGAAGTCATCCTTAGTGCTAGTGGAGAGTTTTTCATTCTCCCAAAATTTAGCATTACAATGTGAACAGTGATATTCCATCCGTCCAACTGAAAATTCGTCAATTATGTCATCAGAAGTTTCAGTTACTTGCATAGAACGTGCAATATTAAGAAATGTATAGTTAGTTTTACCTCTACTCTTGGCTAACTGATACGTTCTCTGATATCTCAGGCGAACAGACCTCTGTAAAGAGCTCTGCTTTGTATTCCTAGCAGTCTGGTACCTCAGCTGCGCTTCAAGCCGCATTACTTTCTCCTGGGAGCTCTGCTTCTCGAAATGAGCAGTCTGGTATTTCAGCTGCCCTGCAAGCCGCATTACTTTCTCCTGGGAGCTCTGCTTCTCGAAATGAGCAGTCTGGTATTTCAGCTGCCCTGCAAGCCGCATAGCTTTCTCCTGGGAGCTCTGCTTCTCGAAATGAGCAGTCTGGTATTTCAGCTGCCCTGCAAGCCGTTTAACTTTCTCCTGGGAGCTCTGTATCTCGAAATGAGCAGTCTGGTATTTCAGCTGCGCTTCAAGCCGTTCAGCTTTCTCCTGGGAGCTCTGCATCTCGCGATAAGCAGTCTGGTATTCCACCTGCGCTTCAAGCCGCTCAGCTTTCTCCTGGGAGCTCTGATTCTCGGGATAAGCAACCTGGTATTCCACCTGCGCTTCAAGTCGCTCAGCTTTCTCCTGGCAGCTCTGCATCTCGCGATAAGCAGTCTGGTACTCTACCTGCGCTTCAAGTCGCTCAGCTTTCTCCTGGGAGCTCTGATTCGCGTAATGAGCAGCCTGGTATTCCATTTGGCGATTAAGGCGGGTTTCCCTTGCCTCCGAGGTATCACTCAACCGCGCAAATTTCTTACGCTGAGCATCACTATGGAAACGTTTCTCGCAAGAACGTCCACGCTTATTCTTTAGAAGGGGCATTTCTAAACAAATTGAACAGAGAACAAAACAAAATTTTATGATCCATGAGTTAAAGAAAGTCATTATATTAATTATTTAGGACTATAGTTCAAGAATGAATGAAATTATAAAAGGCTGATAATTGATTGGTTCACATAAACCAATGAATTTCAATCACAAATAGTACTTTTGATTGTATGCATAAGTTACTCTATTTTATTCCAATGTATTTGCATTATAAAATAATCGAATTTGATTGGTCAGCACATTTTGTCACCTATCTCGGCGAGGTGAGAACATTTCGCTTAGATCTTCGAACTTAATCCTAGAATCATCATTTGACACATACATGCCAATTTTCGTATTTCTACGACTTGCCAATTCTTCAATCAATTCGGACAAACAAACAAACAAACAAAAAACAAAAAACAAAAAAAAATCCTAGAGTTTTAATATATAAGATACATATTTTCACACCTTTTAGAAAAAATCTTATTTTGAGCTAAAAGGGAGCTCTCAACGGCTAATATAGGTTATTTGAATATGTAGATTCCAAATTTCACACTTAGAATGCCCTCAAATGAGTATTTCCCGACGTATTCCGATATTTGTATTCATATTCCTTCGAGTCACTTCCTGGAGCTGCACTGTCGGCCTGTCGACCGACATTTTTAAATTTTGATGTGTAATGATGGCATCATATGTGTGGTATATTAATATACACATTCTATTACCTAAAATGGCTGAGTTATGGCCGAAAAACTAGAATTTCTAAATTAAAAAATATTAAAAAATACTCACAAATATCAGCCTTCTGTGCCTAGCAACTTCAATCAATTCGTTACACACACACACTTGAAGAATTGGGAAATCATAGAGATGTGAAAATTAGCATGTAGGTGTCAAATGAAATATCATTTGAAAAGCATTGGGTCCTGATACTCGATTTTCGCTGCGTGCCAGGACACATTTTTTCACCATAAAAATCACCATACAAAACACAGTTCCAGGACTTAGACTGGAAAAGTCTTCCAAAATCATTGAGAATATTCGATTTAGAATCTCTAAAGACCATAATAGCTAAGATTTTGTTTGAGGGTAAGAAATTTTATACCCAATGAAGTTTGTCACAGAACTTATGAGCCACCTGTATGACACTACAATAGATCGTCATTGTTATTAAAATACTCCAAAGCCCCAACGTTTGTTTGATATCTTAAATGTATTATAGTGGATGGCAATAAAAAAGATTATGCGCATATTTTCACACCTTTATATACATATTTTCACACCATTTGTAAGGATACATCATAGCACGAAAATGCTCACGATTAAGATCCATTGTGTTGTAAAGTGAATTACTCAAGTCATGTATGCTCTAAGTTACGTAAATCATAGCAGGATCATCGTATCGACTTGAAATTTGGGTTACTAACAAGTAAAATCTAGTTGAATAATATCTAAAATTGCAATCCGATATCAATGGAAACTGAATTTGTGGCTAAAAACTTTCCGCGTGCCCCACGTATGACCAGTAATATACGGTAATCTATAATATCTACTTCAAAAAAATTAGAGAAGGTTGAAATCCCCTGATCTTTTTCAAATTTTGTCCCGCCGACAGCAAAATATGCTCAAGAGGCCTGAGCATATTTTTGAAAGGTTTCACTGATTAGATTGCAGCACATTTTAGTATGTTATTCTAGAGTTACTTGTGGGCAGAAAACAATTGGAATAAATTATATTGCATTTTTTTCAAGGGGTCAAATCGAAAGTTGATTGAGCTAATAGACATTAAGAGTTTTAATAGTAAGGATATCTGGTAGAAATGTACTCGTATAATTATTTTTTTCACTCGCTCCCCTCGCTCTGAATATCAAATAATTATAAAATAATTCGATCAACATATCAATTAGGGCTGGTATAATAAAAGTTTGTTAATAGTGTTTGTCATGTATTTTTGCTTCTAAATTTTCAGATGTTTGAAAGGAAAACATTTCTTGACCTCTCTTAATACCAGTGGTATAAAACTTATTTAAGAGAGAAGAGCGAGTGACTAGGGGGGAGGGGCTACCAAAAAGGAAATTTTCTGCTAGGAAGTACAACGTTCAATGTGGATTTAGGGACGGGGGCCTATTTCCAATCTGCATTTTCTGTCTAAAGTTATTGAAAAGGCTGCTGTTACGCAATTAGAAGATCACCTAATTAGCAATAACCTTATCCATTAAGCCACCATACACGATGCAACAAAGTTGCATTGTGTATGGTGGGCTTCAAACTACGCCAATTTTAAGTTAAAGATGACATCACAAATTTTAACAAATGACAACTTAACGAATTCTAACAAATGACAACTTACCAAATTCTGACAGTGACAACATCGAAATTTTAACAAATGAAGGCGCCACCTTCCAACGGTTGACATGGGGTTTTTAGGGGTGTAGATTTCGAATATCATATTTTCAGATCGATATGAAAAGTTATTCGTTGACCTTTGTTTACAATATATATATACTATAAAGGAAAAAAATCCAAAAATACTTTAGATTGAGTAACTCCAGGCGCCCACAGGGCGACTCTGCGGACACAAAGTGTCCGCAAGCCGCGCAGCGCAAACAAGCGAAGCGCGCTTGTTTGAATTAATCTTATATATTAAAACTCTAGGATTTTTTTTTGTGTGTGTTTGTCCGAATTGATTGAAAAATTGGCATGTAGGTGTCAAATGATATGACTACGATTAAGTTCTAAGATCTAAGCGAAATCTTCACACCTCTGCAAAAAAAATGGAAAACAATTTTTCACACCTTTTCTATACTAAATAAATGACTACACTATCACAATAGAAATCATTGTACCACATTACAACATATCATCATTGTTATTAATACTTAAAAGCCACAACTTATGTTTGATATCTTAAATGTATTATAGTGTTTAGCAATATAAAAGATTATGTGCATATTTTCACACCTTTATATACATACGTATTTCACACCATTTGACGAATTTTGAAAAATAAGCTAGAGACTAGCTTCCAATGGGTGACATGGGTTTTTTAGGGGTGTAGATTTAGAATATCATATTTTCAGATCGATATGATAGATCAATTGTTTACTTTTGTTTACATTAGATATATAAAGTAAACAAATCTCAAAAATATGTTAGAAATTTGCTTTCAACGGTTGACATAGGGTTTGGGTTTTTTAGGAGTGTGGAATTCGGTCCGCAATTATTAGCAAGTACATCGAGATGATTCTCGTATCGTTTATAAAAGTTTGTAGGTGGGTTTTGAAACTCATTAACTAGCGAACTCATCGTCTTGAAGTGTATCATTTACCTTCCTTCATCTGGTTCCTGAAGAGGGTGACTTTCATTTGGAACTCACGCACATTCTCCAAAAGAACAGTAATTAGTTGATCACGTCCTTGCAGTCTGGTATTTAGTGTGTTCAGATGTTGAGTGATGTCCACTAAAAAAGCGAAGCGCGCTTGTAATCTATTAAATTTCAGCCTTCTATCCACCTAAAATGACTGAGATATAACCGAAAAACTGAAATTTCTAATTATTAAAAGAATGTGACGATGACGTCATAGTTCCATGGTGAGTTATTATGGAATTTCGGACGGGATTGTTCATTGGTGACCGTTGTAGCAGGTTCGACTGTAGTTGATATTTGGTTTGTAACCAAATATCATTATTTGGTATTCGGTTGAGAACCAAATAATTTGGTCAACCGAATAATTTAGTCAACCAAATAATTTGGTCAACCGCTAAATATATTTTTGTATTTGGTTGAAGCGGTTTCAACCTTGATATACACAAACATTAATCGAGTTTTAATTAATAGTAAGGATGTATTTTATGTTGTTCATTTTTTATAGCCGCAAAGTGGGAAGAAGACTTGTCAAGTAAGTATTTGCTTTTCTATCTAACAAATATATTCTTTTACAATTTATACATAGAGTAAATAAATTTTGGAAATATGCAACAAGAGAATAGCTTTCAACGGTTTACCTGCATATTTAGGAGTGTATATCTCGAAATCATAATTTGAAAATTTTGATATAAATATTTTACTTTTACAGTAGATATTGATTTATTGGATATATATAGTGATTATTTGGACAAACATTCCCTGCCCCTGGCATTATCACTCTATCCAATATCTACTGTATGTAGAATGGTTGCATAAAATAAACAGATTCCCAAAATAGGAAATTTTGGAAATATGAGGGGAGACTACTAGCTTTCAACTGTTGGCCTAGGGTGTCCTTAAGGCCGACTCTGCAAACACTAATGTTCGCTAGCCTATTGAATATAGATAGGATAATAGATAACCAATATAATTAAAACTATGGATAAAAATTGGTTATTAAATAATCAATCGAGAATTAATTATTAATTGTATTTTATATTCGTTATTTATTCTTAGGTTCATCACTAAATAAGAGGATTCGTACTTTTGGCCTTTATAGGGTGGGGGGGAATTATTGAAGAGGTAAGTATTAGTATATGATGCTTCTGATAGTCCAGATGATTTTTAAAATTTTTCTCCTCTAGAAACATTATAAATATATATATATATATATACTCTCTACTCACCTAATTTGCAGGGAATTGGGTTTAAAATCTTCACTACGTCTCTTAAAGAATTCAGATTCAAATCCTTAAGAAAATATGGTAGTTGTCCTTTTACAATATTTCGAGCATGGTCATTGATATATACAACGGTTATAATTATTGCACTACTAACAAATCACTTCTACCAAAATTATTAAACGCCTGACTTAATAATTAATGAGAAGAATAACAAAACTATTGAAAACTTTGATTAAAAATAATACCAACAAAATTAGGGAAAAGACTGATAAAAGTCTAAAACAAATCTAAATCTAAATTATTAAATATCTCACTAAATCATTATACAAAAGTTGGTTGGCAATCGTTCATTTTCAACCTTGATAGATTTATAGAGATCGAATTCTCGAACATTTTGAGTTTTAAACTGAGAGAATTATATCCTTGTTACTTCTGCTTCGAGTGCAATAAAATAATCCGATAATTAGAACAAACGCTCGATATTATCAATCGTATATATTAATTTTGTTGTCTTTCAGTGATTTTTAGTTTGCCGACTATACTTATGTATAGTGAGATACTTCTGAAATGAGTGCCTCCCTATATTTATTATATTTTTCCTCCATAACGGGTTTTGGGGAATACCATAAATGCCAAAAAATTAAATTTGGACAGAGAGTGTTGAATGTTTATCGGCAGACGACGAAGCTACTATACGATTTTTATGGTGAAAATCTGTTGGTAATTCGCATTCAATTTGTTGAATTTGTTGGTAAACTTTTCACATGGGATAGATATAGTTTTTCAAAATTTCAGTATTGATAATCAAATTGACTAATAAATAAGATTAATTAAGCTATTCCTTTATTAAGCAAGGGAATTTTGGTAACTAGATCCAAATATATGATTTGGAATCATTTTGAATGGCAAAATGTCCAATGTGAAAATACTCGCGGTAGAGATGGTTGAATAAATACGTGAACAATTATATCGCTGTGCATTTGCAGCCACTTTGGCCGCCCCCCAGAAGAAATTACTCGCGCAGCCACCGACCTCCTCTCTTGTTACATTATCATAATCTCCTATATCCCACTTCAAATTAACATACTGAGCTAAACAAATTTGTTGCTAACATAAATCTTTAATTGTCGCACATACTTAAGATATTTAATGAAAAAATTCAAATTCACAACAGTATTTATTATTTTTATACCTTGGATAATATGAGTACTAGCGACGTTACCACCTACCACTTTGCAAATTGTAATGTTGATCATCTTCGGGGTCACTTCCAGTTATCCAGTTTCCTTTGCCACATATAAACACATTGGTTCTTCTGCAAACTACTTTCAACTGCTGGAAGAGTGATGTTTGAAATGCCGATTCAAAATACTTTACCTTCACCTGCTGTTCGTCAGTCCGGTGAGTTGATTTTTTGATCTTATGATTCTGTTGTTGAGAAATGTTTACATTTATTATATTTTCAGGAAAGAGTGATGTTTGAATGCCGATTCTAAATACTTTACCTTCACCTGCTGTTCGTCAGTCCGGTGAGTTGATTTTTTGATCTTATGATTTTGTTGTTGAGAAATGTTTACATTTATTATATTTTCAGGAAAGAGTGATGTTTGAATGCCGATTTTAAATACTTTACCTTCACCTGCTGTTCGTTAGTCCGGTGAGTTGATTTTTTGACTTTGGAGCCTCTTGGAGAAAAAGGCATCAGGAACTTGGACCAAAGAAAGGAAGGGATGTCATATACACACGGTAGCGTTAACCTGTTACCCGATCAAATTGGAGGTTTATTTTGGAAAACAACTGGTAAGTAATCAAGTTGAAGACTTAGTGACGCGTTTAGCTTCTAACTTGCAGAGTGGACATGTGCTCTGTGGGGATAATTATTTCACTTCCCTTAATCTCAATCATATTTAATTCCAGAAAAAAAAATTTTATTTTGGAACAATACGCAAAAATAAGGAAGAGATACCTGAAACAATGCTAGATATAAAAGGAGTCCCTGAATTTTCGTCTAAATTTATTTTTTAAAAGGATAATACTATGGTATCCTGCGTTCCAAGGAAGAACCGCAACGTGTTCGTTCCTATTGTCGAATATTCACTATGCAATCAGTCGAAGCGAAAATTATATGAGGAAACCACAAATGATATTAGACTATAATAAATACAAATGTGGGGGTAGATAAATTAGATCAACGTTTAAAGACATTTAGGCCATATCGGACCACCCGTAGGTGGCCTTGTGTCATTTTTTTCGTTCTATTGGCTCTCTCTGCTTATGAGTCTTGGATTCATTTTACTATAAAATATCCTGAATCGGCTCTAACTTTGAATAAAAAAGAAATAATTTCTTTACCAGTTAGCACTCAAACTGGTTTTCCACTGGTGATATAAAGGAAAGATAAATTTGAATTCAAATGTCTCCATAGAGATATGAAATTGTCAATAAACTTTATGATCAATAATCAAAAAGAAAAATCAAGTTCAAAATACCCGAAACACAATCAATCATCTTCAGAATTGACACATCCAGACAATTTATCCCTCAATATAATTTCAAATATGACTCCCCAAATTATTCCCACATGTGAGTTGGCTTCAGAAACTACACTTCCTACTTGCGAAATTATTTCAACCACTAATTTGAATTATAATGCTCCATCATTGCCTAATTGCAAATTATTTCTACCACTGAGCTGAACGATACTAATAGTACATCTTTGAGTACTTGTGAAACAATCCCAACAACCTTTGTTTCTCAAGTACAAGCGAAAAACTTACCCAGAGGAAGGTGTATTTTGCAAACGCTATCACGATAGGAAAGTAAAAACTAGATGCTACATGTGTAAAACAATGGTATGCCAAATTCATTCAAAGCATATTGGAATATGCATTCATTGTGAAGACAAATTTCTAAGAAACTATAACAATACTTTACTAGCATTCTCAAATTCTCACAAATTTACTAGCATTCTCAAATCCTCACAAAATTCATGTTCTTACGTATTGACGTTATTTTAGGCAATGAATCGTAAGATTCAGCCAATAGATTTTCAGATTTGATCAATGTATCCAGTTAGTCAATGAATTTTATTTGTACTGATTCAATAAACAAAGTTGACCGATTATTTTCTCGCTGTAGAGACTTTAGACAGTAGTGTTATACCTCATCACTACCTGCGTGGTTTCCGTAGCTTAGTACCACCCATGGTGTTAGTCATAATAGGACTTCACTGACTCTACTTACATATTTATAGGGCAAGCTATCGCTTGTGACATATTGTATGCTTATCTTAATCTGGTGATTCCATTACAAGCACTTAGAAAACTAAATACAGTTTGAATTGCTTTCTACCCAAATATATTACAGTGGCGACGAAGATATAAATGGCATCCAGGCACGGAGTCATTAGCGAATTCGAGGCCGGTAAAGAAGACTGGACCTCATACACTGAAAGGCTTCAGCAGTATTTTGCGGCTAACGAAATCGTTTCTGAGGATAAACAGAGGGCGATCCTCATTAGCGTGTGTGGCGCGGAGACGTACCAGCTCCTGAAGAGCTTGCTCGCTCCTGTCAAACCGGCCGAGAAGACCTTCGTGCAGCTGGTTGAACTAATGAAGAATCACCTACAGCCTACGCCTTCAGTTATTGTGGAGAGGTTTACGTTCCACTCTCGGTCTCGCAGGGACGGTGAGGCAGTTGCGGTCTACGTTGCTGAGCTAAGGAAGCTGTCCGAGCATTGTGGCTTCGGGGATTCGCTAAATGATATGCTCCGTGACCGTCTTGTGTGTGGTATTAGCGACAGTGGTATCCAACGCCGTTTGCTTTCCGAGCCAGATTTGACGTTTAAGAAGGCATTCGACCTAGCTCAAGCAGCGGAATCCGCGGAGCGTAATGTTCATGATTTGCAAAGTTCAAAGGTGAGCTCAGAGAAGCTTTACCTCGTGAAAAGTACGTCCGAGAGGAGTCAAGCTGTGGTATGCTATCGTTGTGGCGCAGGCCATCGCGGGGCTGAATGTCGCTACAAAGATGCAACCTGTTACAAGTGTGGGAAGCAAGGGCACCTATCCAAAGTTTGTCGGAGCAAGCCGAAGAGCACGTCGTTTCTACATCCTCGCCAGAAAGATACGCATCAGATACAGTCTCAAGATACACACCAGGTTCAGCCTGACGAGGCCAGTGGGGATATGGAGTGTGGGGAATATAACTTGTTCAATGTGAAGGACCGAAACAATCATCCTATGCAGGTGACAGCGACGATCAATGGAGCAAACCTATTGTTAGAAGTGGACACGGGAGCGACTTTGTCAATAATTAGTCAAAATACTTACGAAACGTTATGGGCCGATGGAAAAACCCCATTGCTACAACCCTCTGGAGCCCGACTGAGGACCTATACTGGCGAAGAGATCAAGGTAATGGGCAATCTTGAAGTAGATGTAAAACTCAATGGGCAGGAAGAAAGGTTGAACTTGCTAGTGGTAGAAGGAAATGGCCCCAGCCTGCTTGGACGTGATTGGCTAAGGAAGATAGAATTGAATTGGTCCCAGCTTCATCAGATTCGCACCTCGAGTGAGCTGACTAGGATTTTGGATTTTTACTCGCCTCTATTCCAAGATGAACTTGGTTGTGTGGGGGATATTCGCGCAAAGATTTGTGTCGATTCCAACGCCCTTCATAAATTTTTTCGCCCTAGGGTGGTACCGTTTGCTTTACGCGGGAGAGTGGAGAAGGAGCTTGATCGGCTACAGAGTCAGGGCGTCATTGAGCCTGTACGATTTGCGGAATGGGCAGCGCCAATAGTACCCATTGTTAAAGGGGACGGATCGGTACGTATCTGTGGGGACTATAAAGTAACCGCAAATGCCTTTGCATTAGTGGATACTTATCCGCTACCACGGATTGATGACCTTCTAGCGTCGTTATCAGGAGGCAAGTCATTTACCAAGCTGGATTTAGCCCACGCATACTTGCAAATTCCCTTAGAAGAACGGTCGAAGAAATACACTACCATAAACACGCAGAGGGGGCTATTCCAATACAATCGCCTTCCGTTTGGTTTATCGGCCGCACCAGCGATCTTCCAGAGGACTATGGAGAGCATCCTACGAGGGTTGCCACGCGTTTGTATTTACCTTGACGATATACTTATAACGGGCGTTAATGAAGAAGATCACCTTCACAACCTTAAGGCAGTGCTATCGCGTCTCAAACAAGCTGGTTTTCGTCTCAAACGACACAAATGTGCATTTCTACTCCCATCAATTGAATATCTGGGACATGTCATTGATGCTGAAGGCCTCAGACCAAGTGGCAAGAAGACTCAAGCAATACAGAACGCGCCCACCCCAAAGACCACCTCTGAATTACGGTCATTCCTAGGGCTTATGAATTATTATGGGAAGTTCATTCCCAATCTCTCAACCTTGATGGCTCCATTACACTGGTTGTTACAGAAACATGTCAAGTGGGATTGGGGTAGAGCCCAGGAGAACGCCTTCCGGAAGGCAAAGGGGGTGCTATCATCATCCCAGATACTCGTTCACTTTCAGCCCGATAAAGACCTCGTTGTCATCTGTGACGCGTCACCATATGGAGTTGGAGCCGTACTGTCGCATGTTTTAGAAGATGGCACAGAGAGGCCTATCTATTACGCTTCGCGCTCACTCGCCATCGCGGAGAAGAAATACTCACAGCTCGATAAGGAGGGTTTAGCAATTATCTTTGCAGTTAAAAGATTCCACCAATTTCTTTATGGACGCCCCTTCTTGATCAAGTCTGACCACAAGCCACTACAATATATATTTGGACACACGCATCCAGTCCCACCCTTAGCATCTGCAAGGCTACAGAGATGGGCCCTTATTCTTGGCGCATACGATTACAAGATTGTGTACAGACCTGGTGGGGAAATTGGCAACGCAGATGGCTTGAGTCGTCTACCCCTACCTAATTACCCGACGGATATTCCTGTTCCTGGCGAAACGATACTACTCATGAGGAACCTCGAGCTATCAGAAATTACTGCGGAGCGAATTAGCCAATGGACCAGCCGCGATCCATTGTTATCTCGGATTCTCCGATTCTTGCAACTCGGGTGGCCACATTTGACGGACGAGGAGACTATACCTTTCCGTCGCAGAAAGGATGAGTTAAGCGTGCAAGATGGATGTATTATGTGGGGGACTCGTGTCGTGATACCAAAGAAAGGCCAAGAATTGGTTCTTGAATTGCTCCATGAAGCACATCCAGGGATATCGCGCATGAAAAGCTTGGCACGAAGTTTCGTATGGTAGCCTGGAATGGATCAACAACTTGAAACAAAAGTTAAGTCATGCGAGCCTTGTCAGTTATCAAGACATTCGCCTCCTAAGGCGCCATTACATCCTTGGGAGTGGCCTGATCGTCCATGGTCGCGTATCCACATTGATTTTGCTGGTCCATTCATGGGGAAGATGTTCCTTATAGTAGTGGATGCCCACTCGAAATGGATGGAGGTATCAATAGTACATTCGGCGACTTCGAATTCTACTCTCGAAAAACTCAGAGCCTTATTTGCAACGCATGGATTACCTGAGATAATCGTGTCAGATAACGGAACTGCATTCACTAGTGCAGAATTTCAGGAGTTTACGATGAAGAATGGTATTCGACATATCAGAACTGCTCCATACCACCCCTCTTCCAATGGCCAAGTCGAGAGGGCGGTACAGACGTTTAAAGACAGTATGAAAAGAACTTCTACAGAATCGCTGGAAACAAGAATATCTAGATTCTTATTCCACTACCATATTACCCCCCATTCAACCACGGGAATAACTCCAGCTGAACTGCTTATGGGAAGGCAGCTCAGATCGCACTTCAGTCGCCTTATCCCTGATCTTTCAGCTCGAATAGGAGTTAAACAACAAGTACAGAAGGAAAGGTACGACTGTGCGGCTAAGCAGAGGGATCTCACCATTGGCTCACGCGTCTTCGTGCGCAATTTCCCCCATGGGACGTCCTGGTTAAAGGGTATCCTAACGGAGAAAAGCGGACCATTATCGTTTATAGTCAAATTGGACGATGGGAGGATAATAAAAGTTAAAAAGTTAAAGTTTATAGATTTATATACCCCCCGAATCCATGCTAATATGTTCTCAGGGGGTTTACAATCTGGGTGAGGTGCTAAACCTACTGATAGTTGCTGAATGTGTGCATGCGGCGTGTATGTATGCATAATGATGGCATGTCTGTGTGCATATGATGGCGTGTTACAGAGAAAAACTCGGCTAACAGTAGGCAAGAAAGATAGCACCTGACCTAACTTTACCTTTAAACGAGATGACATCCTTAGTGCTTTCAGCTCACTAAGGTTCTGCAAGAGTGTAGGCTCAGATTACATTACCGAAGCAATGTAATTGAGAGTAAAATGCAAATGACTAGAGTGAGGTTATAACCCGCGACCTAAGTCTTGGTATTCAAACGCCCTAACCACTGCACCACCCAAGCAGATGTCACGCGTCTTCGTGCGCAATTTCCCCCATGGGACGTCCTGGTTAAAGGGTATCCTAACGGAGAAAAGCGGACCATTATCGTTTATAGTCAAATTGGACGATGGGAGGATAATACATCGCCACATGGATCACATCCGCGCTAATGAAGCAAATGGTCCAGTGGATACTCAAGATTTTTCCTTTCCATATACTGTTGGAGCTCGTTGTCCACAAATGCAGCCCATAGTGACTAGTCGCAGTGATGTAGCACAACAGGTGACCCCTCCTCCACCGCGTCGCTCATCTCGGATACGACACCCTCCCGACAGATACCAACCAGAATCTTAGAGTAAAGACTCTTGCTAGTGGAAGGGAGTGTAGAGACTTTAGACAGTAGTGTTATACCTCATCACTACCTGCGTGGTTTCCGTAGCTTAGTACCACCCATGGTGTTAGTCATAATAGGACTTCACTGACTCTACTTACATATTTATAGGGCAAGCTATCGCTTGTGACATATTGTATGCTTATCTTAATCTGGTGATTCCATTACAAGCACTTAGAAAACTAAATACAGTTTGAATTGCTTTCTACCCAAATATATTACACTCGCTCCCAAATGTAGGTAAGTGTGTATCTTTGAAATCGTGTTGCTGACATTGTCACACTGTCAAATGTCCGTTAAGAATTATCAACTATGAGTATTTCTAATATTTATTGGTTTGTTCATAGACTACTATAATAAAGGACTGGAGGATCCTGAAACTTGGTCCATTGCTAATCTCTATTACTTACTAATCATTATTTCGGTGAGATTGTATTATGAGTGAATATGAAGTTGCATATGGCAAATTCATTGGTCATATTGGTATGCTTAAAATATTTCTAGCTTTGACTTTTTGTAGGTTTCACGCTTTTCCATATATGGTAATATCGTTGATGTTATACTCTTATTTGGTTTGAGTTAAAAATGTCAAACCTATTGTTATTGAATGGAAAGTCATAAATGAGAAGTATATTGAACATATCTCCATCCAATATGCATGATATTCCGTGCTAATAACTCCCGAGTTTCTCCGTTTTCCAATTGTTTCGCAAATTCTTCATGATGTGTACGATATCATAGTTAATAAATACTTCATTACCATTCAACACCACTCTCTCAGGACCACCAAGTAATCAATGGATCCCTTGATTTAGCGGGTAGTTATCACAAATGAATGAAATTAGGTGCACACCACTCTTTTTCATTACTTACATAACATCCGACAACAATATTTTAGTTCCTTCGAATTTATGTTATTCACAGTATGGATACCGAATACCAAAAGCGGCCTACCTTGATGACAAACAACTTTAGTACAAAGTGCCGAAGCGGCTTGTTCAATTGGTGCATCATTGGCATGGTCAATTATATGGCCTGCAGTGGAGTAAGTTGTTTTAATTAACTTTATTTCACTGAAAAAACGTTGCTCGGGTTTATGTAGCATAATCATAGGCGGTGCGTGAGGTTTCCATATGGGGAAACTATTTAATACTAACAATTAAAACTCGATTTATAGTTATATACAAGTATATATATATTTATATACAAGCGCACTTCGCTTGCTTGCGCTGCGCGGCTGGCGGACACTTTGTTTCCGCCGGAGGTTCCTTTCGCTCGCCTGGGGTCACATTGGTTAATTCTAAGGGAGATAACATCTCTAAATACGAGGGTCACTACGAAAGTTCTGGGCTAGCATACTTACTTTCTGAATATGATTTCTATACTCTTCCACTAGTTAAGGCTACTTACTCCGTAACCACATTTCAAATTGCAAAGCTCCAACTACATTTTTGATAATTTTGTGCAATTTGATTATCGAAGAGTCTTAGCATATTTAATTGGTTGCTATGGAGATTGAAAGAAGAGATTTCAGAGCAATGATATTCTACGACTACATGAGAGGCTTAACTGGTTTAGAATATCATCAACTTTTACTAAAATCTTTCGGAGTTGTTGCTCCCTCAAGATCGACAGTATTCAGTTGGTTTGCTGAATTTAGACGTGGTAGGGGCTCACTTCTTGACGAGGCGCGTCCTGGACGGCCTTCAACGGCGGTCAACGAAGAGTCGGTTGAAGAAGTGAGGAAGATAGTGAGTGCAGATCAACGATTAACCTACACCCAGATAGAGGAGGAACTTGGGCTGTCATCGACTTCAAAGAACAGGATTTTGTACGAGTGTTTGAGCTTGCTTAAGCTTGCAGCCAGGTGGGTCCCACATCAGCTAACTTTAGTTCAAAGGGAGAAACGGAAGGACTTTTGCGAATTTATGCTCAAGAAATTCGATAAAGGGCGTTCAAAGCGTGTTTATGACATCTGTACAGGTGATGAATCATGGATATATCAATATGATCCTGAGACTAAACGCCAATCTAGCATATGGGTGTTTCCTGGTGAAGCTGCTCCCATGAAATTCAAGCGGTCTTGGAGCGTTGGAAAGCAAATGGTGGCCAGTTTCTTCTCAAAGAAGGGCCACATAGCGAGTTCCCCTTGAAGAACAAAGGACAGTGACTGCCAATTGGTATATCAATGTATTCATTCCCAGAGTGTTTCATGCTTGGCAGAGTGCACGGCCAAAGACAGGATTGAGAGGGCTTCTGTGGCACCATGACAACGCATCAGCACATACCGCTGGTAATACGATCGATTTTTTGACGCAAAATGGGGTCCTTTAACGCTTCCGTATAAATGGGGACCTTTAACGCTTCCGTATACATCCATTGTATTACGTATGAATGGAAAAGTGGTTTGTGCTCAATTATGATCATAAACTGTGATATATGTCAACTCGGGTATATCAATATAGTTAAAATGAGCGTCTAACATCAGTGACACCACTATTTGAACCCGATGTATTTTTAAAAATTCAAAATCTCCGTTGCTATAGGTAATAATACTTCAACTTTCCTCGAATTCAACTATTTGGTATCTTAAGAAACTTCATTTGACATCGGATATCTCTTAATTGATATATATCCTTAATTTCGACCGAGCGTTTTTCGTTAAAAAATGCAAATTTTTACATTGCCACCTGATTTACTGAATTTATTCAAAATTTAGTATATATTTTGACTTTTTTTTGACGTATTCATCTAAAACTTTGAAGAGGGTAATCAATTTGAAAATCTGTACGGTAATATTTAAAGCATTAGGCTTAGAGCTTCTAATAAGGTAACATAAAGCTTATAGAATGAACAAATTCTTAGAACGAAATTATAAAAGTTTGTGAGGATTGTCATTTTAACTATAAGTGAAGACCGCATACAACACTAAGTCATTTATCCATGGTTCAAAACAATATTAAATTTATATTCACAATCTAAATTCATTATGATCAATTTTGGAATTGATTGAAATATATATATATATTGCGGTTCAATAATCAATCCAACATGTTATTAGATCTGAAAATTTCAAACTTTTCAAATAATTATTCTGCACGAAAAAGTCAGAATTGTGAAAAATAAACATGTAAGCATTTACAACAAATTTTTCGGACTCTTACATACTGATCCATGGTACAATTAAAATCAGTAAAAAGTGAATACAAACTTCTAATGCGAATATTGTTATCCATAGTTTAAGGTATGGTTCCATTGAGTTGAGACACCAAAGACGAAAATGTTGAAAGACCACGAGATTGAGACGCGTCATTGCCACGTCTATATAATTAGAAATTTCAGTTTTGCACACTCAGCCAATTTAGGTCATTGAAGGATGAGAATAAAACAATAGTAGGTGTAAATCAACATGCCCAGAAGCATATACTACCATCCATAAATCAGTGCGTAAGTTAGGCCTGCCTCCCCAGATGAGCGAAGACCCCAGGAGTTGCGTGTTCCCAGTATGAGTTGCGATTTGCAAGTTACGACTGATAAATAATAGGGCAGATATTGTTATTTATATTCATTGATTGAGCCTACAATTTCATCGACATGTGTGGTCTAGCCCTTCCTTCCAGGTGATGAGATAATATAGGAAATATCATCAGCAATTCTCAGAAAAGTGAACTGTATATAGGAACGCAATAGATAGTTTATGAATATTACTGAGAAGCATTCCAATATTGTAAGTTAAATGGATGTTAATAAAGATATTTGTGTAGGCTGAGAAGAGTTTTTTTGAAACAAGTTAGTGACTATGAAAATTAATTCAAAAATGTAATATTAGAAATTTTACATCACTTTAAAATTTGCCAAAACCTAAAACATAATCACAAATATTACTCAAGTACTATCGTTTTAATTCTAAAATGGGACAATTGAAGAAAAGTATGAATATACGTGATACAATTTGAGTGCAGTACAAGTAGGGAGATGATTTTATAGCATGGAGGAAGTATCTCGTCCGTATGTAGGTATAAATTGGAACTTAATAGTAGAAATGTAATTAATCATCCGTAATTTCCTGATCGGTTCCACCAAGTTTGGTTACTGATGTCAGGGCTGTATCAACCCATTTTGAGTTGGGAAAATCATATCAATGAGTTGATTATAGCCGTCATATGAAAATGAATTGTTGAAACCAGTTCATTTTGTACAAAACTACAAATGCATCATTCCGAAAATGAGTTTACTGTAGACAACTCATTTTTTGAAAGAGTTGAATGAGTTGATCAGTCCAAGACCCTGATCCGTGCACACCTTCCTCATCTCAAGGAACCGTTGCAACCTCTGTCGAGCGTGTGGGTTCTTCAAAACGCGCCGCCACTAACCACAGTGCATGGGCTTTGACTCGTCCTTGGATAGAGCATCGTCCCGTAAATGATGATTTTCGATTGCTTCTTTGCAAGAGATTGAAGAGGCGTTGTGTACTCCTGGGGCAACTGCTTCTGTGAGTAACATTTCTGAGCGTTACAAGGCAGACCTCTCAGATGGTCTCACCAAAGACATATTTAGCTACCAGATCTCGAGTTTGCACAACATGGCGTCGATTGCCGGGATGGACATGGCCAAGCTGTCAGTCGAAAGTTTCGCTGTTGTCTATGACTCCAATGATGCGCTAGCTGTCATTGCGAAGGATGCCCACACAATGCTTCGCATCTATTTCGTGTCTCCGGCGACTACTTGTAGTCCAGAACGTTCATTTCCGCTCTCAAGCGGATTAAGACGTATATTCGTACTACTACCATGACTGAGGGGAGACTGAACCACTGTGACTTTGCAAATACACAAATCAATGAGCAAGACCATCAATATACAAAATACAGTGGACACCTTCATCACCCGATCAACGGCCAGGCTCAATCTCTTCGGGCCTCCCAAACAAACAAGTTAATCCTGGTCCGCAATTGATTAGAACAGTCTTTACATCTATTTAGAATTTTTAAAAAAACATGTTATTTATTTTTTAAAACAATGTGTAATTGTGCAAGTTAAGATGTCATACATTCTCTAAAATTCGGGATGGGAAAACATACGTCCCCATCCCGAAAAAAATCTCGGGCTGGGGCCCCCCATCCCGAAACAGCTAGTTGGGCGCCCATGACAGACATAATTAGAGTGATTATCAACCTTATTATAATTAACCACTGTGAGCCCAGGCGCCCAAATGGCGTGTCCGCAAGCTAGCGAAGCGCGCTTGTGTTTCTGTAAGTAAAAATGCAAGCCATCAAGTTCTAAACTTTCAAACCAGTTGCTACGTTTTAGGCATTATACGCATTGAAATTAATAACAAACGCTAGTTTAGTCTGAAAATAGATGTATTACATCTATAGAACATGTCTAAATTTAGCAACACTCATACACAGACACACAACGTACAATTACAACTGCAAATTGATAGCTATTAAATAGAGATAAATACAATAAATTTGCTAAATTACACAGAAGTAAAATAATAAAAGTCATTCTACAAAATAAATCTGAAATTGTCTAACAAAATGTTGGGAAAAATGAGTACATATCAACGTGCATGTAACTTCCTCCCTAGTAATGATATCCAGTTCGTGCTAGGAAAGTTACGAATTGGGGAGTGCAATCAGAACATAATAATTGGGAAGAGAGCCATGCAAAAGAATATTCACTTGTGCAGAGACGTCATCGAACACATCTGGAGTGGAGGCGAGAGTAAACAGCTCCAGCTTACTTTCCGAACAGAACGAAATACATTGACTACCCATATCCGTCGTTGACGCCATCATTCTGATTATTGGCTAGACATCTTCGTGTCCTACACTGATGAACAATTCATGCAAGAATTTGGATGTGACCAGTTTCATGCATACAAAGAGCATGTTAAACAATATGGTAAAGCATTCCGGTGGAATCCACCGAAGCTAACATTCGACCAAAGGGAAGAAAAATTCAAGCAACAGTATTTGCTAGCAGATATAATGCACGACTATCCACAATTAGAGATACTCACTTACTTGGAGTAGATTTTGTATGTATGTAATAATCATGTGATTCATTGCTATTACTTTACAACTATTAGTACATAGTATAACTATTATTATAATAAAGTACTTGTTGATAAATTAGGAATAATATCACTAGACGTACATAATACCATTTGTCTGCTTCATATATTATATTATTGGATCTGTGATGCTATGTAATATTGTAGCACAGTTCTAAAATGAGTGCTGGATTCCGGCCTGGCGCAAGTGGCATGCACAGACCTGAGTATAAAAGACATCACTAATTTCCCTAGATTTTCCATGGATTTCGCATTTTAAATCTAGAACATTTTTGAGAGGAGCTTGCAAGTATACTCGAGTGGTTATACGGGAGGGTTGATTTGAAATTAGTTGATGTATCACACAGTAATACTCAACATACTATCTAGAATAAGAAATAAAATATTCTATTGATTGCAGATAGAAGATAATTGATGAAATACTACATGCGATAAAAACCATTTTTGGGTAAAATTTTCAAAGTCAATTTACGAGATTTAATAAACGGGGGAGGGGGGCTAGAAAAAAAACATTAACGCTGCCGTTTACTATTCTATTATTTGTGTAGCACAATAAATTATATAACGCTCGAATTTTTTTATTCGTCATAAAAAGATTAGAAAAGAGATGGTAAAGAGTATACTATAAACTTGGAACTTAATCTTTATCAGATTTAGATATAGGATGAATCAAATGATTTAAAATAAACACTCAAATACAAACGCTAAAAATTTATTTAGATCATTTATCCATGGTCCAATCTGGAATGAAGAAAAAGCAAAAATATTTTCTGAAGTTATATGTTATTATCCATGGTCAAGAATGATTCGGATGTCGTATACACTGAATGAAAATAAATGAGATCCTGCCATGCAAGAACCTAGACTCACGAGACTGGTGGGGTAGGTCAAGCTGCAGTCGGATCAATTTTACAAGTTACTTCATAGTTGTTACACTAGTGCTTATATTGAAGCGTTGATCGAAATGGATTTTGCAGCTGAATGTGCTGGTGAGACTCAAAGACATTCTTTTTAGATTCCTGTGAAGTTCCATCCATCCACGAGCTACGCTTTTCCTGTGCGTATGTTTGGAACCCAGAGAGAGAAATGTTCGTTTGAGCTGAGTGGAGTACGACTGGCTTCACTACGATCGCCTTGCCGATGCTGCTATCTGACAATTGTATGGCAGCACCAAGCGCGACCCTGCATTCAGCAAAAGATAATATATCAACTGAAAGGCTGCTACTCCCGTGTTACACACACTTGACTAGCAGGTGTCTCAAAGAAGCTATTGGAGGAGGAGGGCAAGGGAGATGGAAGAGAGAAAAGGAAGTAATTATTAGAATTTTATCTCAATGAAAATATAAATGACCGTATACGTATTATCGAATAGTAGCCCCCCTCGAAATATAATAAGCTAATCAGGCATCGAACTATTTGAGGCGGCGTCCCCATTTTGGCTGGTCTTCGACGGACGCGCGGCACCAGGGAAATTACGACACCTCGGATGATATTTCGCACTTGGATTTTTGTGATAAGTAAATAATCATCCGCCTGACGGTCCCAGAAACAATAATTGCCGTGGCTACTAATCGAGTGTATTATCTGCATTATCTTCGAAACAGTTTATCGTTTATTGCTCTACCTATCTGCGCATACCTACTATGTATCTAGGCCAAGAAAGACCAATTCGGGCATCTCTATTCTTGTGTAGATTGGCGCATGCGCCCAGATGGATAAGTATATGTGCCCAGTACTTTTCAATAGCTCAATACTTGTGGTATATTGTGATTAGTGTGTCTTAGTTTTGATTTGTATGGTAATTTTTATACCAATAAATGTTTAAACAATCAAATAGCACTATCAAGAGATTTAACTTCTAGATTAATCCGCCGATCACGTTCCCCATCCTAAATTGATATTTTTAAAATCTTACTACATACCAATGTTATATCGAATTAGATAATATATTTACAGAATTAAAGTTATAACACGTGATTTATATTCATTCATGAGTGTAGGCCCTATTCCTCTCTGATTTTCTCAGAAGCATTGCATGGGTCTATTTGCGTACGGGTGCTACAAACGAAAGTGTCATGTAGCAAAGAAGTCCGTACCATCCCGAAGGTGATGGAGAGGCAGAAAGAATGATCCAGACATATAAACAGAATATGCGATGTCTGTTGCAAGACATACATGTGTCTAGAACGAAATGACCGGAATTGACGCAAGAGATTTCTTTCGTCTGCAATTCACAGGTGAATACTAGTACGGGCTTCACACCTCAGGAGGTTATGTTTGGGGAGAAATTACGGGGGAAAATTGATACGGACATCCCTCCCCGAGATTATGTCTCGTATTCAGATCCCACTTCCTATTATGAGTTTGCGAAGTCTAGAGACAGTCAACTTCATGAAAAAACGACACTTAATATTGAAAGTGCACAACAGAGAATGAAGGATGTGTATGATAAGAAAACAAAAGCTAGCAACATTTTACCGGGAGATTGGGTTCTGGTAAAGGATGAAACACGACAGAACACCCTTGAACCAATGTTTACTGGACCCTGGTTGGTAGTTGAGAGGTTCGGAGTCGATGTTCATAATTTTAAACGATCCGAGTTCAGAGAGAAGCCAAACAGTTCATCTGAATCGTTGCAAACCATCTCCTAGTACAGAAATTAATGAGAGCCAACTAGGGATTTATCCACAGAGCTCGGACAGCCCTGGCGAGCCGAATGAGATCGACGACGAAATCATACTTTCAAGAAACTCCCAGTGTCATCAAGAGGACGTTACTGAATTAAGGAGATCAGGAAGGCTCAGGAGGGACCCAGACCGCTATGGAGACATGGAAGTTTATTGGCATAACAGGGGCAGCTTAAGGAATCAAGATGATAAGGAGGAGCTTTGAAGGGGAAGGTGAATGTCATGTAGCAAATAAGCCGAGATAATTACCAAGCGCTACTTGGGTAGGCTTTGTTTAGTATAGGCTTAACAATCACTTGTATTCACTTAGTATATAGGAGTAGTTACTAGTTTCCTTATTAGTTTTTGTAACTTGCTATTTAGTAATCTATACTTACCAGTATTCTCAACTATATCACAAAAGTATCAGTGATAACAATCTCCTCAGTCTGGTACTCCTATCATTTGATTCTGAACGAAGAGGTAATCGTTAAAACGCCGGCCTTCGGAGCACGTTAGTGGCGAGGGGAGGAATGCCTTCTCTCCAAAGGACCAATCAACAGATAAGGATGAAATGGATAGTCACTTAAGCTGAGGGCTGGACGTTAGTGTTTCGCGTCAATTGATTATTTCTCAGTCCTTATTTTCTGACGAAGGACATTTTCAATTGTACAAGTTGGTATGTTTGGTTTACTTATTTCTTATGTCATTCATATTTGAAATGAATTTGTGAAAGTGAACAATATTTGGCACCTGTAGGGACTTCTGAAAGTGTTTATTTTTCCAGGGCGACTCTGAGAACACGAAGTGTGCATTAGCACGCGTGTGCTAATTAAATATTATAGTTTGGTACTTTCATCAATGTGTAAGGTATTGGTAATCGACTCTATAGCGCCGTCGTGTTTCACCCTGAAATAATTTACCTGTGCCCTGGCAAGCTTCAATCCCTAGCTGCACCACTGTCCACCCCTTATACAATACTTGTACGTATTTGGACTCCTGAGGTACTCCTCCACAGTTACACGATTTTTTGTAGTCAAAATTTAGACACATTTACCCGAATTGACCTAATTCATTATAATTTCTCCTGATATGATTGGAATTGAATTGTATCTTGATTGTGATAAATTTGATCGGATTTGCTCAATTTGTTCCAATAAGCGGATTTCTTCCAAGCAATTGTATCTTATATAGATATTTTAATTTTATCATATAGTATAAGCGTATTAATATAAAGGATTATGTATATATTTTCAAAAAAAGCCCCCAATAATTTGATGCATTGTTTTCCGAATTAATGTACTCTATATTACCGATTTTAATAAAGAACGAAGGGATATGTGTTTATTTTAATGATGGCATGATACTACAGAAATGATATACGTAGATGTGTAGATTATACATTATTCCACTCTTGCTCGCATTTCCTACATATATAAGGGTCATCACCTATATCCGCTAACCATACATCTTCACAGCCAGTGTGATACCAACTTTCACAGAAATCACATCCCACCCAGTCGTCATTCTTCTGGTCTCTCAGAACTGGACAATCATGCATTCCGCATTTCTCGCAGATTTCAGTATCATCCTTGTTAACGACAAGGATGGGAGAAGTGACTTCTTTACGGCCAGAAGAGGATAGCTCACTACCAAAGCATCCAGATTTATACGTAGTCGCGTCTTTTTCGCGTTTACGCCTTGAAGATTCGACAATCAGGAATTGACTCTTCAGAAGACGCCTGCGTCTTTTCTGAGTATCCTTCACAGCCTTTCTCTTGCATCTATTCCGTTCCTTATCCATCGTTACTAGGTGAGCTAGAGTCACATTAGTACATTGCTCTCCCATATCCGCTAAGATCGATGCGAGTATCAATGAGCCTTCATTGAAAGTTGACACAGCTATTGACGCAGAAGCTTGGAGAGAGTATTGTCCTACCCGTTTTCCTTTAGGAGCATTGTGCCACAAAACTGAATGTAGGGATTCATTGGCATTTTGTGTTAAACCAAGCGTCAAGGCGGAACACATATCTAGGCTTGCAAACTTCAAAAAAACATCTTGCAGCCGTGATAACTCATCTCCATTCAGATATGGTAGTCGCAGTTTGGGAGGTGTAATAGAGCTATCTTCGACTGAAAGTGCAAGAGTCTTTTGAAAGTACCACCAAGAGCTCTTTGAAAACGGACAACTTTCATGCTTCTCAACCAAATGATCGAGTAGTGTATAGAGAGCCTTTTGAATGTCTATCGCTGTTTTCCTTCTGTTCTGAACGATAACAAGTGCATAAAGATGGCCAATCCTCTGAACCTTTGAAGCGGGTATTGGTTTGGATGTTAAAGTTTTCGTGGTTTTCTTCCTCATTGCCTTTTTAATCTCCCTTGTGCATGCCCGATGCACTCCTCCTTTCGTAGATTTTCCAATCCTTTGTACGGATCGCTTTCTCGTAACCGCTTAAAAGAGCTTGAGTCTCCATCGCCTACATATGTGGTATAAGCAAGAGAATGTTTGGTGACAGATCTAGCCCAAATTTCAAGTGCAGCTGAAGATTCCATTCCTTGACTAGTCCCGAAATAATTTGCAGGACATTCGCCGGAATGTTCCTTCCAGTATTCGCTATACTCATCTGGATAGTCTTTCTTCCTCGCCACTTCAGTCCATTTGAGACATTTGCTGCACACGCGTTCATAGATGACGTAGTCTAATACCTTACCGCTATATACCTCAATTGCAGCTGCGAATCCTTGATTCGAATAATGGCCTCTTTGATGCCACGAACCATCGTAACTTACAGTACAATTCTTACAGTCTGGGATATTTGAAGTGTCGGCTGTGTCGCGTACAAGTTTAGCTGACATGGACATGGATTGCTGACAGATTGTATTTGCTGATTCGACCAATTTCAAGAGGGAAACTTTGTTCATGCGCTTCCAGGTATTCTGTATTCCAAGGAGATTGCACGAGAGTAAGAAATCATTCCAACTGAGAGAGGTGCAGTGCACTGATAATAAAGCCCTCGCGTTCACTTCCGACTTTTTCCGGGATAGCATTTGGGGGTCATTCACGGATTCCGTGGGTTGCATGCCAATAGGCAGGGAAGTTGGGAATTCAGCTATAACAAGATGAAAATAGCTACACTTTAATAATAAATATGACTGTAAGCCATCTCGAAAGGCGTATTGACATAGTAGATTGAGTGGTCCTGTACATTTTGGTTCAGTGCATCTTAATAGAGAGAATACCATGCTAAGTAAGTCCATGTCGATAATTTGAGATCCATGGGGAATTAATAGATCACGAAATGAGTGAGTTTCTTCTTTACGCAATTTGATGCTTATGAATTTAGTTGGATGAGGGAGCTTTACTTGTTTGAATAGTTCGGATGTCGGCTTTGATGGTAGTCTCTTTGCAGGTAGTGGTGTGAAAGATGATTTTCTTTTCAGTCCTTCCCCTTTACGAAACTTCCCAACGTTGACTTTTTTACTCTTCTTTTGCCTCTGAGAGAAAAAGAAGGAACTTTCGTGGAATTATCCGAATCTTCAGAAGTCTGTGAAGACAAGGCAAATTGTGAGAAAGTAGATCTGAGCTCAGTAGGAGAGGTTGAAGAAGGGATAACATCAGTTGGAGTATTTGGAACTTTGAATACGCAATCATCTTTAGTGACTGCTTGAGACAAGCCAGAGTCACTTGATTCTATACTAGAAGCGAAGGGAGATGGAATTCTAACCAGAGGGAGGTCAGCACTTCTAAAAATTGGAACAGTTTCTTGTTCCGAAGAAGACATATCTTGTTCTGAAAAAGACATTGTATTTTGTGTTCGTAATATATTTATCGATAAATTTTATCATTTTATTTCCCTATTTATACCAACTACGTATATATCCTTGCATATAATGCTCTTTTAAAAATGTCTAATTTTTAGACTCTATTACTACTGATAATTCTCTAAAATTAAGTATACAGTATTGTTTATTTTTAGACTCTGGTTTCTATTTAGTACTAAAGGAATTCTCTCCTGCCATGCTTTGATTTGAAATAGACAAATTAAGTATACAGTATTGTTTATTTTTTGACTCTGGTTTCTATTTAGTACTAAAGGAATTCTCTCCTGCCATGCTTTGATTTGAAATAGACAAATTAAGTATACAGTATTGTTTATTTTTTGACTCTGGTTTCTATATTCAAAGTGCTCGTAGGCACACACCTGTTCGAATTATCCGTGTTCGTATTAACCGATGTATTTAGTATTGAAAACGCACTGAGGGGACCCACAAATCGTACTTATTATCCGATATTTCGTCTTATCCGTGTTCGTGTTAACCGGAGTTCGTTTGTATATATTTTGCCATAGATTAGGTTGGGGAATCAAAACTTGTACTTCTTATCCGATTATACTCCTTATCCGTGTTCGTATTAACGAGAGTCGACTTATATGATAGATTCCTTAAAACCGTAGAATGCCCACTTGGGATACAGTGTCTCCGATATCGCGGATGTCTCTCGACCATTTTCTATGCAACTGAAGTAATAAAATGCTGGGCATTCTACGTACAGTTAATATTTCGTATCTGCTATAATTATTACTTCGTCAAGCTGTCATATGTCTATTAAATTCCAATTTCGCATCGTTGTGCTAGGGAACCATATGCTAAAATTATCTTCAATATGCAGGTTGTGATAACATACTAATTTTAGCTCCGTTTAGTCAACACACCGGTGAATATCTTATCTATATATAGCACATTGCTAGTTTCACCTTTCGTAGCCATGCATGCTACTAAAACTGGTACATACTTTGTATATTTTTGGTCTGAAACAAAAAAATAGTATTCACGAATCTCATGGCAGTGTGATGAAAGAATTGATATAAGGAGCGGAGATTGAATTTACAACACGGTTCTTCCCAATTACTAGTCGCGTGCCAGTATTTGTGCCCTCCCAAACTTCTTTCACATATAAATTATGTTGTAGGATATGCTGACCCCGAACACCATCAGCATTTTTGTAGATATTTTGGTAAATTACCTCTATGTGAATTCTGAATAAGAATTCGTTCATACATTCATGTTGCATTCTCTTTTAGTGTTCTCTTCTGGATTATATATTATCTCTACATTCATACGGGAAAGCAGATTTTGATCGAAAACTAAAATCGGAATTTAATCGAAAATGGCAGTTGAAAAATGGTCGAAAGTGTAAAAGTGATTAAGTCGAAATTTGATCGAAAAGATCTCCGATGCTGGAAAATGAGCGAAAATGGTTTCCTTTGAAATGTGAGTACATTGTTGTGAATTAGTATGAATTCTCAAAATGATAACAACCATTGTTAGTAAATGAGTTGTCAATGACTTTGAAACAAGCGCGCTTCGCTTGCTTGCGCTGCGCGGCTGGCGGACACTTCGTGTCTGCCGGAGGCTCCCTTCGGTCGCCTGGAGGTGACATTGGTTAATTATAAGGGAGATATCATCTCTAAATATGTCCATCTTAGTTTTAAAATCGATATCACTCGAAAAAACACCAAATTTGTCAATTTTTAAAATTTTGATGAGTAATGATGACGTCATAGCAAAGTGCTGAGTCATCATTTTTTGATGATGGTTGCATCATATGTGAGACGTGTTAGTATACAGATTCTATTAAAATTTCAGCCTTCTATCTCCTATAATGGCTGAGTTATTCCCGAATAACTGTGTTGCTTAACTTTTTAAAATGTGACAATGACGTCATAATTCCATGATGAGTCGACATTTTGCTCTGAGCTCAGAACTTACTGGAGCCATAGCCAAAAGACTCCTACATGCCAAAAATCAGCTTTCTGCGCCCGGCAGTTTCTTCAATCAATTCGTTACAGATATATATATATATATATACACACAAACAAACAATAATCGAGTTTTAATAGTAAGGATGTAATATATTACTATTACTATTACTTATATTTATTTTTCCTATTACTATTACTATTACAATAACATTTTGTTTATCCTTACTATTAAAACTCGATTATTGTATATACAGTGCCGGTCAAAAAGAATTGCTCAAAATCAATGTATACAGTATAGTAAACGTCAAATAGTTTCTAGATAGTTTCTTTTTTGCGAAATCTTATACATCTTTATTTATTTTGATAAGTAATACCGTAATACAGATATTTCATTCATTATATTTGAATAATTTGTCTTTTTCACTTTTCTACTATTATTTCTCAGGATTTATCGAATTTTCAATGCCTTCGAAACTCCGAATTTCCTTTGAAATTCTGGCAAACCTGATATTGTATCTGAAAATGGCCATTCTCAGAGGGAGGTAGCTAAAATGGTTGAGTGTAGCCAAAAAAGCGTAGGTGAGATCCTAAGGAAACATGGACTGACTTGCTCGGTAAGAGACCTCACTATTCCGAGTAGGCCTCGTGTCACAACCAAAAGGTGAGACAGCTCATTAGTCAGAAAAAGCAAAAAGGGACGATTTAAGATTGCTACTTAGATAAGAACCGAAGTATTATCAGAATATTGGCTAAAAATTTCCACTTCAACAGTCCAGAGAAAGTGACGAGGGGCGAGCTATCATTGTGAAAATTAATCGAATTTTGGGTAAACATTTGAGCAATTCTTTTTGACCGGCAGTGTATATATATATATATATATCTGTAACGAATTGATTGAAGAAACTGCCGGGCGCAGAAGGCTGATTTTTGCCATGTGGGGGTCTTTTGGCTATGGCTCCAGTAAGTTCTGAGCTCAGACGAAAATGTCGACTCATCATGGAATTATGACGTCATTGCCACATTTTTAAAAGTTAAGCAACACAGTTATTCGGGCATAACTCAGCCATTATAGGAGATAGATGGCTGAAATTTTAATAGAATCTGTATCCTAACACGTTTCACATATGATGCAACTATCATCAAAAAGTGATGACTCATCACTTTGCTATGACGTCATCATTACTCATCAAAATTTTGAAAATTGACAAATTTGGTGTTTTTTCGAGTGATATCGATTTTAAAACTAAGATGGACATATTTAGAGATGATATATCCCGTTTAATTAACCAATGTCACTTCCAGGCGACCGAAGGGAGCCTCCGGCGGACACGAAGTGTCTGCCAGCCGCGCAGCGCAAGCAAGCGAAGCGCGCTTGTATCTAATATATTGCTATTACTACTACTATTGCTATTACTAATACTTATTACTATTACTATTACAAATTTCTTGACAATTACTCAGACTTTGCTATGATTCAGAATATTTGAAGTTTATTATTTAATTGATTATCCCATACAAACAAAATATCTAACCTATCTAACCTATTATCTAACCTAAGCAAATAACTAATTCCACTAAATTTATCATACGTGTGAATTACATTTGATCATGAATAACTTATGAAAAACTTCATCAGACAATGAACATCTATCTGGCTTAAATTATTTTCCTGCGATGCTAAATAGTCTCTCTACAGGTGCGGATGAGGCTGGGACAGATAAATCTTGCTGAGCCAATTTAGCTAGTGTTGGTAATGCAGTTTGGTGCAAATTCCTATTTCTTCACGGCAAATGAGATAAACCAGTCCGAAGTTATAGAAATGTAATAGATAATTCCTATTACAATAGGTTCTATTACTATTACTATTACTATTACTTCTAAAATGTAATCGTTACTATTACATATTACTATTACCCCAGGCACTCTAATTTATGCCCCCTGTCGCGAAATTCCTGGCGCCACCCCCTGATTGTTGGCTAAGTCTTATTGCAAGATAACATTGATATATAACTCGGAGCGCCTGCATTTGTCCGAAAACTTTTCTTATATTTACCATATTTCAGATGATTTCGAGCCATAGCGACTAAAAACCAAGCAGCTACAGACAATACTAGCTAGTACATATGCTACGGTGGGTGTGCAAAATCCCATGATTACATTGTTATGCGCCTAAAATTGCATGATATCACGGGAGTAGTTAAATTCTCCACCTCAAATGTTCATAAAATATTCTAATTATTTCTATCGGATTTTACATATATTATATCGTACATTAGCTGTTGAGAACTCGCTTTTAGTTCAAAACAAGAATTTTTTGTAGTAACTCCTAACACTCACATATTTTAACAAGTTCAAAATTCGAAATATTCCTATTAAAATATATTGTAGACAAAAGTAAACAAATCAATCATCAAATTTACTCCAAAATATGATATTCGAAATCCCCTGAAAACGCCATGTCAACCGTTGAAAGCAAATTTCTAGCATATTTTTGAGATTTGTTTACTTTATGTATCTAATGTGAACAAAAGTAAACAAAAAATTTATCTGAAAAATCTGAAAATATGATATTCGAAATCTACACCCCTAAGAACCCCATGTCCTTCTGTAACGAATTGATTGAAAAAACTGCCCCGCACAAAAGGCTGATTTTTGGCATGTGGGAGTCTTTTGGCTATGGCTCCACCAAGTTCTGAGCTCAGAGCAAAATGTCGACTCATCATGGAATTATGACGTCATTATCACCTTTTTTAAAGTTAAGCAATACAGTTATTCGAGCATAACTCAGTCATTATAGGAGATAGAAGGCTGAAACTTTAATAAAATATGTATACTAACATACTTTATATATGATGCAACTATCATAAAAAAATGATGACTCATTACTTTGTTATGACGTCATCATTACGCATCAAAAATTTTAAAATTGACAAATTTGGTGATTTTTCGAGTGAAATCGATTATCACAGTAGGATAGACATATTTAAAGATGCTATTTCCCTTATAATTAACAAATTTTACCCCAGGCGACCGAAGGGAGCCTCCGGCGGACACAAAGCGTCCGCCAGCCGCGCAGCAAGCAAGCGAAGCGCGCTTGTTTAAATTAATTCATAAACATTGGGGTGAGATTTTTAGCGATACGTTGAAGTTTATTGCGCCAACCTTCAATATGATCCTTTGTTCTTGGACAGTTGGAACCAATTTCATATAGAAAATCCACAAGCGGACAGAGAAATTGTCCACGGGGCATGTTTCATCAAAGTAGGTTACAAATTCATCAACCCTTGGTAGATTTTATGAGAAGGCTGTGGCTTCTACTTCTTGCCGCAGAGCGTACATTTGGAACAGATACAAAAGGTAATGCTGCTGTCTGACACATGAAACAACAGAAAAGAATATCCTCCCGATAGACAATCTGAAGTCCAAGTTTTGATATTTTTCCATTTATTATTTGAATTTACTTCTTAATTTACTTCTGATGTCAATTTTACAGCTACATGGTCCAGATTATCGCTAGCTGAAACTTCTATCAATTGTTGCTGATATACTGCCGGTACTGGGTCGATATTTCCTTTATTTTGCTTTTAATTTTATCGATAACTTTGCAAGTTGTCATTAGTGCTGCTAACTGAAACTGAAACTGAATTTTGCATACTCTGGTGGTTAATCATAACAAGTATGAGTACTAGTATGGTCCTAGTAATGAAATATGCCATCGGTCAGAGGACATTTTGCCCCGATTAAGCGGAAGACCCAATTAACCGAAAATATTTTGTATTAGCTTCTAGGTGTGAGAGCTATTCCAGTCCTACCAAATGTGGCCCGATTAAGTGGTTGACAGTGACTCTATTAAGCGGGGTCGATTGTATATATTCAGTGCCGGCACCACCGGTGGTGTTCTAGGTGTCTGGACATAATGGATAATAGTAGTAAACTTAATAAGCATTTTTTTGTATAATATAAATAATTTAACATCAATTTTCACGAATTAAATAGGGATATGAGCATGATGGTGTCACGATTGTTACAAATTTATCACTTTCATTAGCAATCTTATTAAAATGGATTTCGGTCTTAAACCAATGAAAACAAAACATTTTAAAATAAAGGTTTAGAAGCAAATTATTCAAAAATTGGCTTGCGGCCTCTGCTAGGGTTGTGGCCTCTGCTGGGTATGGGATTGCGGCCTCCGCTGGGGTTGCGGCCTTTGCTAGGTTGCGGCCACTGCTGGGGTTGCTTTTCTCTGGGCTGCAAAAAGGCAGAATAATAGCTGCTTATTTGATTAAGAAGTAGCTACGAATATAGTAATTAGATAAACTAAACCGCATTAAGATTAAGAGGCTCACCCTCAAATGATCTCTGATCTCAAGGACCAATGTCGTCAGGTCCTCCATGTTTCGCTCCAATCGCCTGATCCGCCGTCTTTGCCGCCGAGCGCACGGTAGTTTATTTAGAGCCGCAAGAAAAGTTGAGACACTACAGAGAAAAATAAAATAACCTACAGTCAATGTTTGAAAATGTGATCAATTCATTCAATTTAGCCTCTGCTAGGATTGTGGCCTCTGCTAGGGTTGCGGCCTCTGCTAGGTTGTGGCCTCTGCTAGGGTTGTGGCCTCTGCTGGGGTTGCAGCCTCTGCTAGGGTTGCGGCCTCGGCTAGGTTGCGGCCTCTGCTGTGGTTGCAGCCTCTGCTAGGATTGTAGCCTCTGCTAGGGTTGCGGCCTCTGCTGGGATTGCGGCCTCTGCTGGGGTTGCAGCCTCTGCTAGGATTGTGGCCTCTGCTAGGGTTGCGGCCTCTGCTAGGGTTGCGGCCTCTGCTGGGGTTGCGGCCTCTGCTAGGGTTGCGGCCTCTGCTGGGGTTGTGGCCTCTGCTAGGTTGCGGCCTCTGCTGGGGTTGCAGCCTCTGCTAGGTTGTGGCCTCTGCTAGGGTTGTGGCCTCTGCTAGGGTTGCGGCCTCTGCTGGGGTAGCGGCCTCTGCTGGGGTTGCGGCCTCTGCTAGTTGCGGCCTCTGCTAGGTTGCGGCCTCTGCTGGGGTTGCGGCCTCTGCTGGGGTTGCAGCCTCTGCAAGGGCTGTGGCCTCTGCTAGGGTTGTGGCCTCTGCTAGGTTGTGGCCTCTGCTAGGGTTGTGGCCTCTGCTAGGGTTGCGGCCTCTGCTGGGGTAGCGTCCTCTGCTGGGGTTGCGGCCTCTGCTAGTTGCGGCCTCTGCTAGGTTGCGGCCTCTGCTGGGGTTGCGGCCTCTGCTGGGGTTGCAGCCTCTGCAAGGGCTGTGGCCTCTGCTAGGGTTGTGGCCTCTGCTAGGTTGCGGCCTCTGCTGGGGTTGCGGCCTCTGCTGGGGTTGCGGCCTCTGCTAGGATTGTGGCCTCTGCTAGGGTTGCGGCCTCTGCTAGGTTGCGGCCTCTGCTGGGGTTGCGGCCTCTGCTGGGGTTGCGGCCTCTGCTAGGATTGTGGCCTCTGCTAGGGTTGCGGCCTCTGTTGGGGTTGCGGCCTCTGCTAGGTTGCGGCCTCTGCTGGGGTTGCAGCCTCTGCTGGGGTTGCGGCCTCTGCTAGGGTTGTGGCCTCTGCTAGGTTGCGGCCTCTGCTAGGTTGCGGCCTCTGCAGGGATTGCGGCCTATGTTGGGGTTGCTTTTCTCTGGGCTGCAAAAAGACAGAATAATAGCTGCTTATTTGATTAAGAAGTAGCTACGAATATAGTAATTAGATAAACTAAAACGCATTAAGGTTGGTGTTTCCTTCCAGAACTAACTTTAAAAGTTTTCATTATTTTATCCTGAAATTTTTGGTGGAAACTATTCTCGATGAGTTATCT
Organism: Aphrocallistes beatrix; assembly: GCA_963281255.1. NCBI lineage: Eukaryota > Metazoa > Porifera > Hexactinellida > Sceptrulophora > Aphrocallistidae > Aphrocallistes > Aphrocallistes beatrix. The sequence continues at coordinate 4,541,093 of OY725489.1, forward strand.
ACAAAAATACACTTTTCGGGAGCCCAAGAAGTAAGAGAAAAATTCTTTTTTTCCCAAATGACCTAATTTATAGAGGACATTCAAGGAAACTTTAATGCCTTATGCCTCTTTTACTCAATTATTCTTGCACAAAATGGTTGAATAAAGAAAATAATAGGAATAGAATTTTCAATTTTAACCCAAATAATTTTTTCTTTCAAATTTCGTTTATACAAAATTTAGAGGCAGATTTTCGTAAGGAAAAATATTTTAACTTTTTTCTAAAGTAGAATATCAAAAATCTGTCTCTATCATTTTGTTCTACGTGACGAGATCTTTCTAAAACCGTCGAGTTTTTAACTCTACGAACTTTGTAACTAGAGATTCCTCCTTTGTAAAATTGATTTTTTTAAGTGCTAAAACTGGCTACAAAGCAATTTTCTTCGGAAAGGCTTGATTTCCATTTGTTTTTACTGTATTCTGATAATAAATAACATCAAAACATCCTAGATCAACAACTTATAGTAATACTTAACTTCAAAATATGACATATCAAATATTTTAACATCATGTCACTTTCAAAAGTGTGAAAAAGTTGACAGTTATCACTGGGGGCCCAAAAATGACCATGTCCGACAGTTTCCGCCGAAATCCCATACCTATAACTTTATTTGACTATGCCAGGTCGTTATTTGAATACTGAATTCGTACTCAGCACTAAATTTCCAGCAATTTGATATATATATTGACCATATTTGGAAATATTTTTGGTTGCCTTTTCCTAGCAACGGTCAGGAATGTGAAAAAATTCCTGGCCGTTGCTAGGCACGGCCAAACAAAAATGTTTCCAAATATGGCCAATATATATATCAAATTGCTGGAAATCTAGTTCTGAGCATGAATTCCGCATTAAAAGATGATCTGGCACTGTTAAAAGAAGTTATAGCTGTGAGATATTTCGCATTTAAAATGTGTCGTTTTTAGAGCGACACTAGGTGATACAAGTGGCGAAATATTGGGGCTGGAGTTATAAAAATCGGGATTATTTTTTAGAACCCCTATAAGGATCTAAAAATGATAAAAAAGCAATTTGGGCACATTTATAATAAAAAACAAGTTTGCATGGGAAACACCAACCTTAAGATTAAGAGGCTCACCCTCAACTGATCTCTGATCTCAAGGACCATTGTCGTCAGGTCCTCCACGTTTCTTTCTAGGCGCATGATTCGCCGTCTTTGCCGCCGAGCGCACGGAAGTTTATCTAGAGTCACAAGAAAAGTTGAGACACTACAGAGAAAAATAAAATAACCTACAGTCAATGTTTGAAAAATATGATCAATTCATTCAATTTTGCGATGCTCCATGGCAGATCTCGACATGTTAGGAATTCACATGACGTACCTGACACCAACAATTATTCCTTTGTTTCGCAATAAACTGACGAAAAATTAAATACATCTACCTGGGTTGGCTAGCCATATCTGACAGTCATCATCAAGTACGATTATTCAATGGAATCAATCAATGACACCAAATATCATATTGAATCAATTGTAGATAATCAAGGAGAGATAGTGTTGCGAATTCCAGAATTAATTTATCTGAGGTGATCATCGTTGGAGAAAGGCAGTGGCATACTATGCGAGTTTCAGCCAACCCTCCAAAAGCAGATGCAGAATACTACATACCAGTGGATGATGAAGAGGTGCGAAATGCCATAAAAGCCAAGTCAGAGAATGCAATTAATTTTTCAAAATGGATTACTTGAAACATACATCTCTATTTGACAGACGTTCAGACATTCAATGCGCGAAGATGCAAGATATGGACAAAGTTATCATAAACGAGTCTCACATCATACTGAATGAGACAATAATTTGTCAGAATAACGAGATTCATACTCCAAAATATATTAATAAAATACATCAGGCAGTTATTATTAATTAGCAAATTTCGGACAGGTTCATAAGCAAATTTGAATCTACCCATGGCCGGCGCCATGTTTTATTTGCAGTGGGTGTCCTAAGAGGGATTTCTCTGAATGTAGGTGCCCATTTATAGATGGATACATATTGTACAATATAATAAAACAGGGGGCAGTGGGTGTCTGGACACCTAGGACACCCCCGGTGGCGCCGGCCCTGCTACCATAAACAATAAAATTTCCCGACGGCGGTGAGAAACATATACAAATAATTTATTTTACATAGCATATATATTAAAAAATACTAAATATATATCAACTCACTTGTATTCCAAAAAATTCACTTGTTGAAAGAGAATAAAGGATATTGAAAAGAAATATGTGTTATGCTAATCACACACAAACCATGCGTGTATATATATAATTTAGCTCCTAGCACATGATAGCCACTAACATATTTTAGTTCCTATTCGTATCGAACCCAAATCGTGTGAAATATGTACTAGATAGATTTTTCAGGTTAGAAGTATCTAAATTCCTTCCTTAAATGAATTAACCAATTGATCATCATCAACAGATCAACTCTCTGCGAGTTACTTCATACTAAGAGGAATCTGTCAATAATTTTGCTAGCTGGAGTGATGAATCATCATATTCGATGGATGGAAATTAAAATTTGAGGAATCTATCACCTAAAATGGCTTATGTGCGAAATCTGAAATTTCAAATTATATACATGGTGACAATGACGTCACCATTTCGTGATGAGTCAACTTTTCGTCTATGGGTAAGAACACTCAAATGTGTCATATCTTAACCATGGATAATAATATTCGCACTGGAAGGTAGTTTCTACTTTTTTTCGTTTATAATTGGACCATGGATCAGAATGTAAAGTTTGAGAAATTTTGGAAAAACACAGACATGTATAATTTTTACAAATCTGTCTTTTTTTGGGCTGAACAATTGCATTAAAATTAATTTTTTTTCAGACCTTATAACATGGTGGATTTACCATTGATATACAATTAATGATACTTTGAAATTTATTCCAAAATTGATTATAATGAATTTATAAAGTTAATATTGATTTAATGTTGCTTTGAACCATGGATAAATAATAACTTGTGGACATGCGATATTCATTAATAGATAAAATGGCAATCCTCCCAAACTTGATGATTTCGTTCTAAGAATTTGTTCATTCTATAAACTTGGTGTTACTACAATATAACCTATATACATAATACTTTAAATATTACCGTACAGATTTTCAAAATAATTCCCCCCTCCAACGTTTTAGTTGAATGTGTAAAAAAAAGTCAAAAAATAGGCTAAATTTTGACTAAATTCAGTAAAATTAGGTGGTAATGTAAAATTTTGCACTTTCTAACTAGAAACGCTCGGTAGAAATTAAGGATATATATCAATAAAGAGATATCTGGTATGGAATGATGTATTCTAAGAAAGTAAATGTTGAAATCTATGGAAAGTTGAAGTATTATATCTAATTGCAAAGAAAAATTGAATTTTAAAAAAAATCCTCAAATTCTTGTAGTCATATCACTAATGTTAAACATTTCTTTTGAATATTTTGATAAACCAGAGTAGATAAATATACTACAGTTTATGGTAATTGAGCACAAAAAAAATCCTCATTATACCTAATACTAAGGCGCCACACGGTAGCGATAATTAATAAGCGGGAGTCAGTTTATTCGGACACCTAGAGTAGACCCATCAGATATTTGCAGCCACAAATGCGACAAATGACTTTGAATACAAGTCGTCTTATTCGGCAAACTTAGCCCTCTAGCAACATCATAGCAGCATAGGAATGTTAACAACATTCCATTCTTAAAACTTGTTTGAACCCTATCGAGTGATCCTTCTTGCGACTCCGCTCGGTCTAAATTTGACAATTATTTGTGAATAGGGTATTTCGTCCAAATTGCAAGATTGCAATAATTTGTTTTGAACCACAGGTACAGGGTCGAGAGACTTTCTCAGAATCAATGTCGCCTATTTCAAATTCATCCCTTTTGGGCTACATAATCACCACAAAAAGCATGCTAAACATGTCCAAACGTGCTCATTTCCCCAAACAATGATCAAAAGTCACTGGACCACAAATGGCTACAAATTTAGGCGTTTACAAATATAATCAACAAAAATAGATAGATAAATATCCTTGATGGTGTTTGGATTAACAGTGCTTTCAACATATTTTATGCCAGCTGTTCCCAAACTGAGGTGCATGAACCCCCTAGTGGTGAACTGGACAAGGATTAGAACTGAATATTGAGCATTTTTAACAGAATTATTTTTGAAGGTACTATATGCACATTACTCCTAGATCCTGGCATAGGTCCTGGGGTGCACAATATAATTTCTAGGTGTCAAGGAGGTGTATGAGGTAAAAGGGTTTGGGAACCACTGTTTTATGCGAACAAAAAGGTTCTTTAGCGACCACATAAGGGTACGCGTTATTGGGAGGTGCCCAAATTCAAGGCGCCATTTTCCATCCCAGACAACAATATGTCACAATAGCAATGCACACATAACAGTAGATATGTAAGCACGTTACAACCAAGTGTAATTGGAATTTAGGTTAGTAAGAAATTGAGAAATGCAAACACCATCCATAATTGGCGAAATTCAAAAAATTTCAACATGTGCATGTGTACTGTACATGGCTAACTATATTTAGAATTCTGTCACCACAATACAAGAAACTACATAGTTCTATTATTAGCATGTGAGGCGGAACAACTATGGGCACTACAACTGTAGTTAATTTTAACGAGTTACACCAAATCAATATAAGTATGGAAATAATTAATGTCATAACTAATTCAAAAAATGTCTTCATCAGAACAAGAAACTATTTCTACATTTCGCATCGCAGATCTCCCGAAGGTTTGCATTCCGGCTGATTTTGAATCTAGCATGGAGTCAAGTGGGTCTGACAATGAAGGTGATTTCATTTTCAAAGTCCCAACGACCCCAACTGATTTAAGGATACCGCCCTCGAAAAACATCGCCTGACATAAAAAAAAATGGTGAAATTTTTTATTGCTAATTCCATCGGATTATTGAGTAGTCTACCATCTAATCGTACTTGTTGGACGGTATTTATTTTGATATTCTAGAACTGAGCACCTAAAGCTCAGTCGTACTAAAATTCGGAAAGTTATTCGTGGTTTTGCGGCGCATTCATCAATTATTTTCTAACTTATCTGATATTTTTTCAATTATATGAACCTCAAAATGGTTTTGGCCCCTTTAAATATTATAAAACAGATGAATTTAGAAAAAGAGGCACTTAAAATCCAATCAAAAATATCTTTATGAGGGACTTCATTTCTAAAATGCTCGGGAAATGGTAATTGTGATATTAGCTATTGTGTATAGAAAAGAATTCTGAACAGTTTTAAAAAAAATTTGTTCAGATCCGACCATTAGTTCGTAAGTTATAGTATATTGTAGGTAAAGTTCGGACATCAAACCTCTCTATGGCCCCGAAAGTGCTCGATGTCAATGCTTAAAAACTATTGAAGATATATAATCTATTATAATCTTAAATGAAAGGATATATATGATAATATATAGGTTCCTCAAACATCTCTTTGTCAAAAAGTAAATATTTCTTGACTTATCATCTATTTTATTGTAATACAAATTCTATGGAGAACTTTGAATATAATAGAAAATGGCGAATCTTGTCATGAAATAAGTTCCCGAAAGTAGCTATTATACTCAAAAAACAATGCAATAGTCACTAGCAATGTATACAGAAATTTTGAAGCACTCAACATGATTATTTCGGAAGTTCAAAGCATTTATCTCCAAAATTAGGTCAAAGCCCCCCATTTATGGTCCAAAAACAGATTCCTCCATATCTCGGGAAATATACACCCAAATTCTTAGCTCTCAATTCCTAATATACTTTTCAAGACGGTATATATCTGATTCTTAAATAATAAGTGTACTACATGGAGTGGAATGCTAAGTTTGTTTTTTTAAATTTTTATCACGTGATGACGTAGCATTTTTCGAAAATCCTAACTTGAAAAATAAAAGTCGTAGACTCTCGCTCTAACTTCCTAATATACTTTTTAGAAGCTCTTTATTCATTCTAAACCGATGTATTATACTTTGTAGTGCTAGGAATATGAATTATATTCCCTAATTGGTTCAAAATATTCGGGGTTAGAGGCCTCAAGGTAATTTGTGAATTTTCAGTATAATTTTGCTATTTTCACCAAAATCTGTTGAAATACATCTAATTCATCACTATACATGCGATTAAATGCCCATGGATGCTTTTATTTATTGTTAATAGGTCATTTTACATCGTTCTTAACATCAAAACTTCAAATCCCTATATCTCGGGACTTTAAAATTCCAAAATTGTCGCTCTTTCAAAAATTTTAACTCAAAATTGCTTTGAGATAGAGGTTTGAAAATTTCAGGAGTTGTTCCATATCATTAGGCGGTGAGCGTATGACCACTCGATTTTCGATATCTTATAAATTTGTGATTTTATTGCTGATTTCCAAAGAAAATCTGCAGCCGTATTCACTAAGATCTTAAGCACTAAGATCGATCTTAAGTCTTAAGATCGATCTTAAGTCTTAAGATCGATCTTAGTTAAGATCGATCTTAAGATCGAACTTAGAGCTATTCACTAAGAATTAAGATCGATCTTAAGATCGATCTTAGTTAAGATCGATCTTAAGATAGAACTTAGAAATAACGTTAGGGTTAATATGATTAGAATATAGCATTATACTAATCAAATACAAAACTGAACTATAATATTTGTAATGGTAAGTGGTCATTTATTATTGATCTAGTGAAAATAAACTATATTTCTTCTTTTTGTTCAAAATTGGGGCAATTAATGTCAATATTAGGAGCAAAGAAGATTGATTAACCCACTCCTGTAAGACATAGCTTCTATCTATGTAGTTGTACCGCCTGAAATGCCTGCTAGTGAGTCTCTTACATATCTGTGGTGAAATCTTTGTTTTAACTTTGAATTCTATTATGAAAATTCAATGTTTTATGCATGTAATCTATAATTATTCTACACTAGTCAATATCAAAGGAAGAGCTATCAAAGAGCACAAGTTATACCTCATGGATTCATAGTATTATATTAAACAAAACATATAAACGACGTGTCTTTATATATTGTAACATGAAAACCTCTCTAAAACAAAGTATAAACACTGGATATGAGAAGTACAATAGATTGAACTCTATCGACGGTAAAATTTCTGCGTCATTTGGTGTTAAGAAAATAATTGGTGTCATTAGTGGTTATGGTAAGTCGGCGTCCTCCCGTGTATATAAATTGCTGCTGAGTACTTGCATTAACAATACCAGACCAAATGGACAAATCATGCAAAGCAAATTGGACCAGAGAAGTCTCATTAATGAAATTGAATCAGCAGGTGAGATTTTGAGAGGCTCAGGAATTCTGCTGACAAAAACAGGAAGCCAGAAAGACTGGTGTGGGGTACAAACACTGCTGGACAGGTAGAAGACGAGGACATGTAATTATATCAGCAGATAGAAGTATTTCTGACTCTGCAGATCGGGTAACAGAGATGTTTCAAAACACCCTTGCTTTTAGCGGAATTACAGGTGCTGCTGATCTTTTTCAAAGCACCAGCTGAGAACAATGAAATTCCAATAGCATCAACAGTATCAGCTGCAGGTCCTGTTGAATTTGAAGATACTCCAATTTTAGAGTCTCCAGAAGTTGAAATCCCGACAATATATACTCGTAAGCCATCAAAGAAAAGTCGGAAGAGAAGGCGAACTGTTGATGAGCAAGATGATTCGGTCAAACTCTTGAAGGCTGCAGACTTACTTCCATTACAGCAGGTTGATGAAGAGCAGAGGGACTATTATAGATTGAAACGTCAGAGACTGCTGAAAAAATCATTGTGAATAGGAAAATAGGATCAAAGTGATTATTATCAGTCATGTGAATCAATATATAAAGCCTCTCTCTATAATTGTGCATATTGGAATGATTATATGATCAAAGAATGTATGTTTGTTTATTCATACAAATCCAAAAAGAATTTGCCACGAATATAGCATGTGATACATGTTGCGATGTTACACACAATAAGGAGAAATGTTTTTAAAATATTTAAATTTTATTTGAAGTCTAATATCAATCAAGTTAGATTAAATGTTCGATAGAAGTAAGTTTGAACAACATTTATGGAGTAATTAGTGAAAATCGAATCAATTACAATACTTAAGACACCTCCCTAGGTTGCTTAAAGTTCGGTCTTAAGTTCGGTCTTAAGATCGAACTTAAATCTTAGTGAATACCATTCTTAGTGAATACGACTTAAGATCGAACTTAAGACTTAAGCACTAAGATCGATCTTAAGATCGGTCTTAAGTTCTTAGTGAATACGGCCGCTGGCTTTTTTCGCCGTTTTTTGGCAATTTTTTTTCAAACCTCTATAAAATTAACAATTTTGATTATTTTAACTTTCTTTTGGTTCTATGCGATTCCAAATTTTATAGACTATATATGAATAAATTTTCGAAGCATTTGATCCAAACATGTGTTTCAAAAAATCACAGAGCGGAGGAGGGCTTACCATTAAGATGTGCTAGGGAAAAACAGAAAAAAACCGACTTTGAGACGCTGTAACTCAAAAACTAAAAATGTGAACCAAAAACTGTTTGGCATGTCTCAATATTTTTTAATTGCACTACCTGCCCACGCTTAACATCTTATATATCTCTATTCTTGATATATGCTGTAAGCCAAACCTATGGGTTTTTCACGGGCGGTATCCTTAACACCAGCTACATCCACGCCTGCCGAGCTCGGATCTACTCTCTCTCAAGTAGCCCTCTCTTCGCAAACATCCGAAGAATCGGATAACACCGCACCAGCTACCTCAGTTCATACCAAAAAGCGAGGACATAAACTCAACACTGGGTGGGAGGTTTCGGAAGGGTGAGGGAGTCAAAAGAAATTCTACTTTCACACCATCCACCACAAAGCGATTACCGCTTCCTTCTAGCACACCGAAATCTAAAACACTATTACAGCAAGTCAAATTTCCTCAGCCCAATAAACGCCACAGTATTATGGTACAGAAGGATGGAGCTCAATCATTTCGTGATCTCTACGTTCCTCATGGCTCGCAAATAATTGATATCGATATACTAAGTACGGTATTTTCCCTATTAAGATGCACTGAGGCACACTGCACTGGTAAATTGAATCTGTATCAATACGCTTTTCGTGATGGGTTACAATCATATCTCTTGTTGAAATGCAGTCGCTGCCATCTTGTGCTTGCTGAATTTCCCACATCCTGTCCGGTTGGAATGAAACCTAATGAAGCCGTGAACGATCCTCAAATGCTTTGCCGGAAAAAGTCGGAAGTCAACGTTAGAGCTTTACTAGCAGCACACTGTACTTCTATGAGCTGGAGTGATTTTCGACTGAGCTGCAATCTCCTTGATATACAAAATACCTGGCATAGAATGTCTAAGTCTCTACTCGCGCAATTGGTCCTTTCTACAGATAAAATATGCCAGCAATCCATGTCCATGGAAAGCAAAAGAAGTGAGAGCCAAAGCTGAGTCATCTAACATTCTTGGTTGCAAGGTATGCGCGGTGAGCTTTGACGGATCTTAGCACAGGCGCGTTCATTTTAGTAATCAAGGATTCGCCGGGGCTATTGAAGTCAAAACGGGGAAAGTCCTTGACTACGTCCTTTACGAACGCGTGTGTAACAAATGTATCAGATGGACGGGAAGAACGTAAAGAAAACCCAGACGAATACAGCGAAACTGGGAGAAACATTCGAGCGAATGCCCGGCTAACTTCTCTAGAACAAGTCAGGCTATGGAATCTTCTACTGCAATAGAAATCGGGGGTAGATCAGTTGACAAGCATTCTCTAGCCTATACTACATATGTGGGAGATGGGGACTCAAGCTCTTTCAAAAGGTTGGAACAAAATAATCCTTACAAAGGAATGGAAGTTATCCGGAAAGAGGAATGTCTTGGGCACACGCAAAAACGATTAAAGAAACACCTCAAAAAGAAGACAACTACGAAAACAATGCCCTCCAAGCCAATACCCGCATCAAAAGTCGAGAGAATTGCTCATCTATACGCTCTTGTTATTGGCAAGAACAGAGGCAGAACACCACTAGACATTCAAAACGCCCTTTACACACTGATGAATCATTTGTTCGAGGAGCACGATCGTTGCCCACTCAAAAGAATCCTGGTGTTACTTTCAAAAGGGCCTCGCAATTTCAGCTGAGAATACCTCTCTTCCACCTCCCATACTTCGACAACCCTATCTGAATAAAGACGAGTATTCGCGCCTGGAAGATGTTTTCAAGAAATTTGCAAGCATTGAAATGTGTTCCGCTCTGACAATTGGATTAACACAGAACTGTAATGAGTCGCTACATTCAGTTGTATGGCATAATGCTCCAAAGACAAAACGTGTAGGACAAAAGTCACTTCAAGCCGCTGCTGCTATTGCTGTGTGCACTTTCAATGAAGGTTCAATGATGCTCGCTGCTATTCTGTCAGATCAACGTGTACAATGTAGCCGTATAACTCTTGAACACTTAGCATCGATGGATAAAGAAAGGAACCGCTGTAAACTTAAAGCCGTTATGGCTACTCAAAAGAGCCGTCGGAGAGTTCTCAAATCCCAATTCATTGCAGCAGAATCCTCCAGGCGTAGACGTGAAAAGGATACTACGACCTATAAATCTGGAAGTTTTGGTACTGAGCTCTCATCTGTTGCCATGAAAGAATTGCCTTCCACGAGTGTTAACCCTGATGACTCTGAAACAGTTTGCGAGGAATGTGAACAACACGACTGCCCAACCGGGGGAAAGAGGGCGAATGATGACTGGTCAGGTTGTGAGTTCTGCCCGAGATGGTTTCACTGTGGATGCGTCAATACCAGTCTAAAGGACGTGGGAGATGATCCTTATATCTGTAGTAAATGTGACTTGGAATTCGAGTCCTGTGTAGAAGCTCTATATCTATCGTTTCTGTAGTGGCATGCCACCATTAGAATAGTATGATATACTTGTTTGCTCATTTATACTATAATAAATATCTATGCATCAATCTAGCCAAGGGAATTTGAAACTGCGTCACTAATATTAAAAATATCGGTCGACATACCGATAGAAAAGCACCACAAAAACAGTCAATAATAGTTTCGAAATTGGAAAAATACAGTCAGGGTCGCATATCATTAATTTCATTTTCATAATAGCGAGAGAGTCATACATAGTAAGCGAATTCGAAATCATAGAAATTCTATAGGACCAATTTGGGACCCAGAAGGTTTGTTCATAATAAGCGACCCTGACTGTACATATTGATATATGTATGCTATTACACCATTCAATTTTGATATCAACATTTTACAAGTGCGAATATCGAAATCTACTTTTACTAAATTACATACAGGCTTATTAACCGTTGAGATTTCTCTACTAGCGGAAATACACGTCTACATGAAAAGATGTGAAAATATGATTAAATTTTATGATAATAGTTTTCCAAGATCACGCAGACGTGCGTTCAACACCGTCCATACAATAAAGAATCTCCCATAATAGGTGCTGCACTAGAAATGTGAACTCAAAACAATACAAGTGCATCACAACAGCAGGAGGCCGCAGGGGGGAGGGGAAGATTGTGATTTTTGTGATTTTATTGTGCAGAATTCAATCTTTTTAGAAAGTAGCATCAGAATGTATTTGTAGAAACGAATATCTTTAAGATTGGAATTTGTCGTAAAATTGGAATTGGGGAATTTTTCAGTACACATTGCAATAGTTTTATTAATAAATCAAACTTACGTTCTTGCTAGTAGGTGAACTAGGCAAGTCACAGGTGTCCAAGACATAAAGTGATCGCTTTCATTTAGTTGTCTGGATCATAGCAAATTAATACAGCAAATTAGCTAATTGTTGAATCCTGATGATAGAGAAAGATTACAACTATAAGTATATACTATCTACATATCTATTTAAGTGTACGTATATATAGAAAATATAAAATTATAAGTTACGCACATATGTTAAAAATAGGCATTGAAGTGGCGTAAACCAAGTTCAAATGGGAGATTTTCATTCTGGATCAATTGTCACGTTTTCTAATTTTCAACCTCAACTTAACTTCATCTCGGAAATTTGGAAAAACATATATCCCATACCGTTTAGAAGTAACCGTCTTCATGAATAGACACATTTTAACATTATTTGTATGGGAAAGAATCAAGTGTTGAAATACTTTTGTCCGCTTAGTGTATATGGCCCAAATTGGTCCAAATTAGTTCAATATAATTTCCAATAACGAGTGAAGTACGACGTTCCATATTGATCATGACAACTACTATACAAGGAGTTGCAGTAAAATGTAAAATTTATTTCATAATTTAGAAGATTAAAAACTCACATGCTTCCCCTCCCCTCTGTACCCGCTTCTGCCCCCGCCTCTAACGCCGCAGCCTCCCTCCCCAAACTCAAGAATCTGTTTCTAGATAAAAAATAAATATTTAATACGGAATAGCAAGCAAATAAATTTCTATCAACCGAACACTCGTTTCTAATAGTTTTAAGTTTCTAGCATATTTTTGAGATTTGTTTACTTTATGTATCTATTGTAAATAAAAGTAAACAAATTGATAATCAAATTTACTCGAAAATATGATATTCGAAATCTACACCCCTGAAAACCCCATGTCAACCTTTTAAAGCAAGTTTCTGGCATATTTTTGAGATTTGTTTACTAAATGTATCTAATGTAAACAAAAGTAAACAAATAATTTATCATATAGATCTGAAAATATGATATTCGAAATCTAACCCCTGAAAACTCCAAGTCACCCGTTTGAAGCTAGTCTAGCATTATTTTCAAAATTCATCAAATGGTGTGAAAATATGCTGATAATCTTTTTATAGCCATACACTATAATACATTTAAGATATCAAACATAAGTTGTGGCTTTGAAGTATTAATAACAATGACGATCTATTTATTGTGCTGTCGTAATTGTACAATGATTTCTATTGTGATAGTGTAGTCATTTATTTTGTTAGAAAATGTACGAAAATTGTTTTCCATTTTTTTTGCAGAGGTGTGAAAATTTCGCTTAGATCTTAGAACCTTAATCGTAGTGATATCATTTGACACCTACATGCCAATTTTCACACCTCTATGACTTCCCAATTCTTCAATCAATTCGGACAAACACACAAAAAAAATCCTTGCATTTTAATATATTCTCGAGCAAGGTAAAGGCATATCTTTTTGTCATGGACACCTAAAGAATAAACAAGAGAATACGCTCCTCTTTACTAACTTAAAAAAGACGTCTGGTATACACGTACTTTGGTATTATTTATTATTCACCAGCTTCAACGTAGTGGAAACGCTAAACTATCTAAATTAGCTAAATTAGCTGTGTACTCCTTTTTTTGCATAACGTCCCAATTAACCTATTTGATAAAAGGAATATTTTTAAATGTATAAGTAATTTCAAGATTTCAACTGAGTTTATAAGAATCACCGCTTACCATCCACAAAGCAATGGACTCGTTGAAACGCTCAATAAAATTATCGAGAAGTATGAGTCTTTAGCAAGTTTATTGTGTTAAGAGCGCTTAAAACGAAGTCAGCTGTAGAGGTGTGTGAACACCAGATCTCTATATTCTGTGAACATGGAGCACCTCACATCTTCCAGACAGATAACGGAGGTGAATTTACTCATAATCTGCTGAATATGACACTGCGCAATGAGTGGAAGAGCACATGGTTCGTACATAGAAGGCCTAGGAAATTCACAGATCAAGGAAGCATTGAGCGAGCCAACCAGGATGTCGAGCTGCTCTTCGTCCGCCTCAAATCATTGAAAAAGTCACTAGACCAATGGGTGAGTGAGTAAGTTAAAATATGCTCAATATGCTGCAGGCGTTCAATAAGTTCTGATCAATGCACTGTAAAACATTTAACCCTCGCCATGCGATGTCCATGTTTTTTGCTAATATAGCTAAGGGCGTCCAATGCTAATTTCAAAAAGTTGGGAAGTACAGCCTTGGCGCGGGAGGTCTCTATGGACCCCGATTGAAGTCATCCCTGGCGATGGGGTCTCTTTAGACCCCCTAAGGACTACATCGTTTGCTATGGGGTCTTGATACACCCCCAAATGAAGTATATGTTTGGCGATGAGGTCTATTTAAACCCCAGAAAGAAGTACAACCCCCCATCGCCAAGCATGTCCTCCCTTTGGGGGTGTATAGAGACCCCATCGCCAAGTATGCACTTCCTCTGGGGGTGTATAGAGACCCCATCGTCAAGCATGCACTTCCTTTGGGGGTATATAGAGACCACATCGCCAAGTATGCACTTCCTTTGGGGTGTATAGAGACCCCATCGCCAAGCATGTACTTCCTTTGGGGGTATATAGAGACCCCATCGCCAAGTATGCACTTCCTTTGGGGTGTATAGAGACCCCATCGCCAAGCATGTATTTCCTTTGGGGGTGTATAGAGACCCCATCGCCAAGCATGTACTTCCTATATGTGTGAAGTTAGCAGCAGCGAAAATCGAACACGACATATCAAGCTATACTTCTGCAACCCAGTCACTCAATTGGGATGCCATTTGGTATATATCCATACTAGCCTAGGAGGTTTCTGCCATTTCAATGATACTTCAATCTGACCCCTGTATGGCTTCTAGTAATGTAGTGTTATCGTAATCTATTAAAGCATATTACATATAATTATCCAAGTATAATACTTCGTAAATACAGTATTCGTTAACTGTGAAGCTAGCATGTGTATGCTAATTTGGGAAACTAACTATGGGCCTCTACTCTCTCGGAAAACATGCTTTCTAATCCTAAATTTATCTATCAGTTTGGGTCAAATTCAAGTAACTAGGAGTTATCACCTTATCCACCGTATTCACATTTGTCACAGGTTGGAAATGACTCAAATTGGAGACGCAAATATAATCTTTTCTTTGCCAAATCGTGGACATAATGTCTGTCATTGAAACCATGTCCTGAGAATTATTCCAACATCGATCGGGATCTTTATATAAAAATATATTTGTTTGAAGAATTTGCGACATCAAAAATAATTCTAAGTGTATTCCTACACAATCCATCATGCTAAGTACTTATATATTCTTCAATAGAATCACACTGAAGCTCTGGAAGGGAATTATGGTGCGCGGTGCAATAATTTGTACACATGGTTTTATATTTATTTTCATATTTGTAATGAGTAACTCTCGAATTTCTTTATGATAGTGATCTGAACCTGTGATAATGAATGAAAGAGAACTGAAAAGACAATTTCCATCAGGAGATATTCGTTTTTCTTTCGATGGGACTAACTTACGAATATCTAATGTCTTATCAAATGTCTCACTTTCGTAAATGACATCACTTATATATGTAAATAATAATTCTTTACACTTCTGACGTTGCCAAATTGAATCAACAGGAAAAATTTGATAATGATTATAAAAAATAGTATCTCCAGATACTATATCAGACATGTTATCGTCATATAGTATCTCATAATTACGGTTTGGCCTTCCAAACCTTTTTTGTTTGCAAGTTGATAAAATTCCAGAAAGTTTTTCCTTTTCAAGAATTTTTTTTCTTTTTCTTAACTTCTTCTTTCATGTGATCAAAATCTGACTTTGAAAAATTGTATTTTTTTAAATAGCTAGGGTTTTTTGGTGTTTATCCCAAGCTTCCTCTATTTGTGTATCATTGCTTGACTTTTCTAGTTTCGGTCTCTTTAGTACCTTACAGCTAATTGGAAGAAAAGCAAAATTAAATGCTTTAATCCTGCCAGATATTCCTTCGTACAACTTTCTAATAAAATCGCCTGGTCTTAATTTTTTCAACTTATAATATATTCTTTTAACAATATTAACAATTTTCATCCAATTAATCATATCTCCGGCAGACTCAATCCGTTTCCATCTGGGGTTCAAATTTACCTGACACCCGTTAAATACAGCGTATCCCAGGGTTCCTACCTCGGTTCTCTTCTCTTCACTTTTCATACCAGTCCGCTCTTTGATATCATTAAGTCTCACCTTCCCAACATGCACTGCTATTCCGTTGATACTCAAATTTATCTTTCTTTAAACTCGATTCGATTACACCTGAGAAATCTGCTCTCACTGCCATCCAATCTTTTACATTTCAATTTCATCTTCGGTTTCATCATCCGATGCAATTCCATCTTTCATATTGCCACATCTTGGCATCTTGGCATCGTCCGCATGCTTGGGAACAGTTGAGTCCTTGTTTTCTGCAGCTACATCTGAGACTACTATAGCCTGTGGATCAGCTACAGTGGATCATTTTCAGGAGTGCTTCGGGTGCAGGGTTACTGTCCAACATGACTGGGATTAGGGTGTTATCTTGGCAGTTCCATCCACATTCGGTGACCTCCATACCATCAGCCATGCCCATCCACAAAATCACCTTAAAATAGCACCTCAGAGAGTGAAATTTGTGGCGGAGGTGTTTGTGGCATTCTTTCAGGTGTAACGAAGTTTTTGGCTGCACTCACTTTCTTTCAGAGGATAGTGTATCCCAAGTCGGGAAGACTGTCCCCAGTTTTGCATTGAACAACGCGATCATGCCTTTATAACCAGTGATTTCATCACAACTGTGTCTTGGTTTGGTACAGAAAACACCCAAGCATAGCTTTTTAAGATGGAATCCTCTTTGAACTTGTACAGAGCAGACTTATTTCCGAGCCCGAAAAAATGCTGGAAGTGGTGTCACACCCAGTGAATGCATGCAGAAAAGGCAGGCTGTGGCTGATTTCGTCATCGTGCACCTGCTTTATCACTTTAGTGTCATACACTACGGTTGGTTTTCGTTTATCCGAGGATAAGTATATCTTCTTTGCTTTGTTGTTGGGAGTGTAGTGCAGCAACAGAACCAATAGATCCATATCCTCGCCTATAAGAGTTGTTTTCTTGAAGGAGGCCATTGATACTGCTGCCTTCACAATGTCAACATCGGCATCCTCCTCATCCTGTATTACATGGCACCCTCTTTCTCTCATACGTTCAGAAATGAGATGGATGATGGCCTGTTTGTTGGCTTGATTGGAAAGGGTTTCTCCTTATTTCCACCACGAAATTTCACTCTCTGTGGTGCTATTTTCAGGTGATGTTGTGGATGGACTCGTTTCACTGGATATTATATATCTAGGAAGTAAAATACAATTTATGACTAGTATCTTGCCAATACATCCTACCTAACAGTCTATGCTGGTGTCCATATATATATATATATATTCTGAGGACATACCTAATTTACGGAACTTGACGGAACGGTTCCGGAATTTTAATAAATGCCTGTTTTACGGAATATCCCATTCCGGATATTGTAAATCCCTAATTTACGGAATGATCCGTAAATTAGTTCGCTTAATTAATATGAGGTATCTCTATTATGAACATATTTTGGTCCCCTGGTGGTTCACAATAAGCGACCCTGCCTAATTTACGGAATTTGACGGAGGTTCCGGAATTTTAATACCTATTTTACGGGGAATATCTCATTCCGGGTATAATAAATGCCTATTTCAATACAAATCCTATCTAAAAACTGAAATTGGGACCAGGAGGTTAGTTCATGATAAACGAATGTTCACATTAGGCGGGTTCATAATAAGCGACCTTGAATGTATGTCCTATTCGGAATCGAATCATTATTAGTCTCAAAGAACATGTGTTTACAGTACTAGTGACACTACCCTTCGTTCTTAAAAGGAGAGTAACGCAGTGTAAAAACTTCTTATACATTTGAGGAAATATTTTTGAGAAACTTTTGATAGCATAATAATGCAAATTCAATATTTTGAATTTTATGGTGAGTCATAATCACTTGAACACAAATATATATATTATTTAATTAAACTTGCTTAAGGATACCGCCCTCGAAAAACATCGCCTGACATAAAATAAATAAATTTTTTATTGCTAATTCCATCGGATTATTGAGTAGTCTACTATCTAATCGTACTTGTTGGACGGTATTTATTTTGATATTCTAGAACTGAGCACCAAAAGCTCAGTCGTGCTAAAAATCGGAAATTCGTGGTTTTGCGGCGCTTCATCAATTATTTTCTAACTTATCTGATATTTTGTCAATTAAATGAACCTCAAAATGGTTTTGGCCCCTTTAAATATTATAAAACAGATGAATTTAGAAAAGAGGCACTTAAAATCCAATCAAAAATATCTTTATGAGGAACTTCATTTCTAAAATGCTCGGGAAATGGCCGTTGTGATATTAGCTATTGTGTATAGAAAAGAATTCTGAACAGTTTAAAAAAAATTTGTTCAGATCCGACCATTAGTTCGTAAGTAATAGTATATTGTAGGTAAAGTTGTTAGTGGTCCCGAAAGTGCTCGATGCCAATGCATAAAAACTATTGAAGATATATAATCTATTATAATCTTAAATAAAAGGATATATATGATAATATATAGGTTCCTCAAAACATCTCTTTGTCAAAAAGTAAATAATTCTTGACTTATCATCGATTTTATTGTAATACAAATTCTATGGAGAACATTGAATATATTAGAAAATGGCGAATCTTGTCATGAAATAATTTCCCAAAAGTAGCTATTATTCTCAAAAAACAATGCAATAGTCACTAACAATGTATACAGAAATTTTGAAGCACCCAACGTGATTATTTTGGAAGTTCAAAGCATTTATCTCCAAAATTCGGTCAAAGCCCCCATTTATGGTCCAAAAACAGATTCCTCCATATCTCAGGAAATATACACCCAAATTCTTAGCTCTCAATTCCTAATATACTTTTCAAGACGGTATATATCTGATTCTTAAATAAAAAGTGTACTACATGGAATGGAATGCTAACTTTTAAATTTTTATCACGTGATGACGTAGCATTTTTCGAAAATCCTAACTTGAAAACTAAAAGTCGTAGACACTCGCTCTAACTTCCTAATATACTTTTCAGAAGCTCTTTATTCATTCTAAACCGATGAATTATACTTTGTAGTGCTAGGAATATTAATTACATTCCCTAATTGGTTCAAAATATTCGGGGTTAGAGGCCTCAAGGTAATTTGTGAATTTTCAGTATAATTTTGCTATTTTTACCAAAAACTGTTGGAATACATTTAATTCATTAGTATACATACGATTAAATGCCCATGGATGCTTTTATTTATCGTTTATAGCTCATTTTACATCGTTCTTGACGTTAAAACTTCAAATCCCTATATCTCGGGGTTTAAAATTCCAAAATTGACCGTCTTTCAAAAGTTTTAACTCAAAATTTCTTTGAGATTGAGGTTTGAAAATTTCAGGAATTGTTCCATATCATTAGGCGATGAGCGTATGACCACTCGATTTTCGATATCTTATAAAGTTGTGATTTTATTGCTGTTTTTCTAAGAAAATCGGGCATTTTTCGCCGTTTTTTGGCAACACCTATAAAATTAACAATTTTGGTTATTTTAACTTTCTTTTGGTCCTATGCGAGCATTTGATCCAAACATCTGTTTCAAAAAAATCACAGAGTGGAGGAGGGCTTACCATTAAGATGTGCTAGGGAAAAACGGTAAAAAAACGACTTTGAGACGCTGTAACTCAAAAACTAGAAATGCGAACCAAAAACTGTTTGGCATGTCACAATATTTTTAAATTGCACTACCTGCCCACGCTTAACATCTTATGTCTCTATACTTGATATATGCTGTAAGCCAAACCTATGGATTTTTCACGGGCGGTATCCTTAATAAAGATGTAAGATATAATCTCCCATCTTGTTGTTCATTTACTTTCAGGCCTTTTTATTCGTCGAAAGTTTTCTTATATCACTTTTCAAGTTATTTACAAACATTTGTATAATATTATCCTTATAGTTTACATTTAAATAATCATAGTAATATACGTAGATCTCAATAATACTAGTGTAATATCATTTAGTTCTCTATGATTAGTTTCTAGTCTAAACCCATTTTTATTGGTTGAGTAATCGTATGAATGAAAAAGAATATTAAAATCAAGCTCTCTCAACTGCAATCTCACACTTGCATTCGGTAACGACTGTTACATAAATGCAGAACAATAGAGATCTATTTGTATTAATACAGTCAAGGTCGCTTATTATGAACCCGATTAATATGAGCATTCGTTTATTATGATCAATCACTAGTCGATAATGTTATCATAATCCTGACGCATACTATTAGTAACGTGATCTACCATTGTTGCACTTCAAAATATTGAACACCCAAGTAGCATTAATTGATAAGGTTTTTTTGCAGTCCAAATGCGTTTCGACGCCAGGTAATAGGAAACCTGCCAGTGGCCCTGACAAGACCCTAGATATGTCCATGGACAAACGCCGTATCTGCAGTACCTGTAAATATAATATTCAGTGCAATGTGGGACAATTGTGGCAGTTTAAAACCTGTCCAGTATTTTAGTCAAAACCCGGAATATATACGTATATACCGTATATATTCTCGTCCCATCCCGGATTTTAGTAACAACATCAAAATTGTCGTAGCATGACGTTTTAAATGCAAAGATATCCAAATCAAGTATGCTACTGTAATAGGAGCACAATGTTGAGTGAAACATTATATGGTATCATTATATTCAATATTACAGGCATTCTCCATTGACTTTGGCTTATCACAGTCTAATTAGCTTATTAATTAACTCCAATCTTTGTCCGATTTGGGAGTTCTTTAGCTCAATCTCCATATTTCAACGAGGTCTATAAAGATACAATAAAAACCTTTTCCTAAATTCAATATTCCATAAGGAGGTGCAATAGTGTAATTGTACCAAACATATTACGCTTTACTTATTTATCTTTTTGTATAAAACAAACAAATATATCCTCCAATTTGGAACTAAACAAATGGGTCCAATCATAAAGCTAATTTTATTTCCATTCGTCATAGTGATTTGAATCCATTTTTCGAAACTAACATTAAACATCCCGTTGGTATCATGCACGCATGATCTAAGTGCAACTACTTCCTCACGTGGAATTGGAACTGCTATCATCATTACTTGCCAAATCATCTGATGCTAAATCCAAAACTACACTCTGGGAATACTGATGTTTTGATGATTCTTCAGAAATAAGTGGTTTAGATTCTCACCGGAATTTTTGTGGATGAACGGAATTTTTGTGGAAGTTGTAAAGGACTTAATACTAGATATGTGACTCCAAACACCCTAGTTAAAACCTACACTCAACAATTTCTAAAATAGTCCATACCTCTAGCAGGACTGGGGTTGGTTAAATCTAAAAATATCTCATACCAGGAATTCATCAGATACGCTTAGAAAGCAAAATCTCTACAATAAAAACGAGTATGTTCCAATAGAGCCTACGTATATGGATTCTTATGGTAAATACGGTTTAAATTGTAGGCTTACATCTCGCTTTATTATATATTTATGCTACAGTCAATGTGTAAAATCAGTCAATTTGTAAATTGCCTGAAATTTCCAGTCAATTTATAAATTGACTGATTCACTTAGGCAATTTACAAATTGACTGAACCATTGGTTAATTTATTTGACAGATTGACTGAATCATCTTATGAAGATACATACTAACAAACCCAAATTGAAGACAAGGCTGGGGTTGGTTAACCGATTTGAGGCAGCGGTTACCTAAATATTTATTCCGACGGTTAACCGGTTAACCGGTTAACCGATATAATAATTATAATAATTGAGTTAATAGTTGAAAATACTTCGCTGATTAAAAACAATAATTAGCATACACAATAACCTACACATTATGTTTGCTTTGCTTCATGATACTAAAGATAAAATTAGTGAATAAATCGGTACTTTTCACAATTTTCATCATAGATTAATCAATGTGACTGAAGGAATTTCGTTCAAAATTGTCTCAGATTCTAGGCAATGGTGAAAATATCATGAAAAGTTAATGAGTCAGTTAACCGAAAAAGCATTTTCATAGCCGTTAACCGACTTTAGCGGCGGTTAACTGGCTAACTGGTTAACTAAATCCAGCCTTGTTGAAGAAAATAATCTTGATAATTTCGCTTTATCGCAGTCATACTGGGAAACCAACTGGGCTTCTATTTGTTCAGTTTCAGAAGAACAATAGAGTTACCATTCTGGAATTAAACAATCCCCTTTCAAGGCCCTGTTTGGATGTGATGCACAAGTTGGACTACGTTCAGCATCCCTTCCAAGTGAATTCTTAGAACGCCTTGTGTCCGAAGACGATCTGATGATTGCTTATCAGCAATTTGACCCCTCTCAAGTCTCTTCAGGTGACCGGACCCCAGTTTTCCAAATTTCCCTACACAAGAAGACATGTCACCTTATCCCTCAGATGCAACTTCTCCCACATTTTCATCTGCTCATTCGTCTCAGGAAACCGCTATCCAAATACGGCATGACAACATTCAGCTCAACCGTAAGAGAGGCAGCTGATGGACATATAGCTCAGGCAGAACGCATGTTGAAACGGAGTCGTCTTGAGCAGGTTGCTGGAAACTCTGGAGACAATGTAGTTATTCCAATCCCTTTAGTGGATCGCGGTAGAGGTGATCCTCGAAACATCATGGGTGTAATTCTAGACAGAAATGAAAATGACATGTATCGTATAGCAGTCCGTGCAGGAATCCTGAAAGGATCTTACAGCCGAAATCAATTTGATTTGTGTCCCCATCCGCTGTACAGTGTGAACGATTTCTCCACAGACAAAGAAATAGGCCTGCGACAAGCTGTTCAACAAGGGTCTAAGTATGGTGGACAAGGATTTTCTAAGTGTAATTGTATACAAAGTGGCAAACAATGCAAATCTAACAAATGCAAATGTTTCAAGGCTGGACTTAAATGTAATAGTAAGTGTCACGCCAGCATGACTTGCCCCAACAAGATCTGAATGGGAACGATATGTAAACGTTATGGACTCAACATAATGTTGTCATATGCTGTTAATGCAATATATTGATATCAATAAATTCAATTCATGATTCAGTCAAACTGTCAAATAAATTAACCAATGATTCAGTCAATTTGTAAATTGCCTGAAAATTCTAGTCAATTTGTAAATTGCCTAAGTGAATCAGTCAATTTATAAATTGACTGGAAATTTCAGTCAATTTACAAATTGACTGATTTTACACATTGACTGTAACATACTATATACGTATATAGATATACTACTCGTATACTATTATTACTTCTTATATAAATCCATTTTATTTTTTAAAATTAATTATTTACCACAACGTATTTTATTTTATAAACGTGTTTACCACAACTTATTTATCAATTTAAGGTTGCTTTTAGGTGATTTCTTTATTCTTGTCCATTTTATACTATTATCAATGGCATTTCTACCCCCTTCTAAAAGAGCTTTTCTTGACAATGATTATGTCTCTGGGGATGATTCCGATTGGAATATAGAGGATGAAGGTTTTAGCAGTGAAGACAGCGACTTAGAACAGCATGTAAGTGAGAACGAGAATGAATCTAACTCTTCCATGGATTTTTCTGATGTGAATGAGCCATATACTGTTATTGCGAAAGATGGCACCAGATGGACTGAGATTTGTTGCATGGAGATGGACCTGTGAACTTTTGTCCTGATTTAATAGATCTTAAACCCAAACTGAAATTGAGCGAAAATGTGAACTCTATGTCAGGTAAGTTCATTTCATATTTCAATGTTTGACATGTATTGTTTTTGAATTATTGCTTCTAATTCATAAATTGTTTTGAATACAAAAGTATATTCTGTATTCAAAACAATTTATACTCCTTCCCAAATTCCTAATTGAATTGATTTAAATCTATTTTCGCTCATCTCGGCAGTCTCAATTAAGGCTCAATTAAGGTTTCCTGTAGAATATTTTAGTATCATTCGACAGTTTATTATTTTGGTGTCATTACGATATCATAGCACCGCAAATTTGTTAAGTAATGTAGCCTTACAAACTCGATATTAATCATTCTGATAACAAGTGTTTACTTAAAAACGCGTTATATTTTCATTTCAACTATAATAAGGAGCCAATAATTATTCTGTTATTTTATTACTGCTATTTTATTACTTTTATAATTATACATAGTTTTAGTACAAATGATTAATTAATTAAAGACTACCGAAATGTACCACAGTGGTCCAACTTTATGGTTTCTTTCCCATTGAAAATGGCTGGAGACATACTCGATATCGCGACTTTTCGATAATCTAGGGTTTAATAGAAAAGGAGTATAAATCAATGTTAATTATAATTGGATCTCGTTTTTATCATGAAGCCAATCCCAAAATGTAATGCTACAAGTGTGTACTCGTATATCGTGTATACCATTGTCCTTGGCCATTAGACTGAATTATTTATAACCAGTTATATAGAATCTTTTGTGGAATGATTAGGATTGTGAGAAACTTCTTGTGTGGTGCCATATTCATATGGATGATGATGAATAATTGATAATACATTTGGAACTAACTCACAAAATATGTTAATTATGAATTCTTCTTTCCTTTGAAATCTATTTTCATAACCCAACATAATATACCTGGGATATCTTTGTATATTAGTATTTTATTTACTTACAAGCGCGCTTCGTGCTTGCTTGCGCTGCGCGATTGGCGGACACTTTATGTCCGCCGGAGGCTCCCTTCGGTCGCCTGGAGGTGATATTGGTTAATTATAAGGGAAATATCACCTCTAAATATGTCCATCTTAGTTTTAAAATCGATATCACTCGAAAAATCACCAAATTTGTCAAATTTCAAATTTTTGATGAGTAATGATGACGTCATAACTAAGTGATGAGTCATCATTTTTTGATGATAGTTGCATCATATGTGAGGTATGTGAGTATACATATTCTATTAAAATTTCAGCCTTCTATCTCCTATAATGGCTGAGTTATGGCCGAATAACTGTGTTGCTTAACTTTTAAAAATGTGACAATGACGAAATAATTCCATGATGAGTCGACATTTTGGTCTGAGCTCAGAACTTACTGGAGCCATAGCCAAAATACTCCCACATGCCAAAAATTAGCTTTCTGTGACCGGCAGTTTCTTCAATCAATTCGTTACAGATATATATATATATATACACATACACAATAATCGAGTTTTAATAGTAAGGATTACATGTACTTGATTTCAGTTCGGACATCAAGTTCTACTTCTAGCAGTGTTGGATTGGAGCTATTGAAAACGTTCATCCGCATGCGGATAAGGCTTATACTCGTACACATGCGATTTGCGATAATGAAAATTAAGTAATAATAAAAGAAATTTTGGAATAAAAAAAGACAAATACCATGTTAACCTTCGCCTGGCTAGGTCTCAAAAGTATAAATAGAGAAAACCCCACTTTCATTTTCACTTTCAACATTCCTAGCCAACCGCGGGTTAACAAGGTGCTGGGATAAATTAAACGTCCTCAGAGTAGTTATAGTGTAGATGAGGGTATGCTCAAGTACCAAGTGTTCAATAAGTTCGCGGAATTTATATGAAATTCAATGAGCAGGGTTAATGTAATTTAACCATTAGTAAAGCTATCAAATCAAAACTTGTATATGCAATTTCAACATTCTAACTAGCATACTTTTTATATTATAGCCAATTTAGTCTAGTCATTTTCTCTTTTTTATTTTTCGATGGAAAATTTGAATAATAGGGATTTTCGAGCGATAATGTTTTACAACTATAAACGTGGATTAAACGCTGCGGAGTGTACTGCTGAGATGTTTTCTGCTTTGGGGGAACTGGCACCAACCAAAACAACAGTTTACAAGTGGTACAGCCGATTTCGTTTGGGTTATATGTGCCTGGACGATGAAGTTCGAACCGGACGCCCGATTACGGCGGTCACTGATGAAAATATCGTCAAGGTGGAGGAACTGGTCAGAGAAGACAGACAAATTACTATCCGTCAGTTAGTTCATGATGTGTCAGTATCATCGGGAACAATGGAAACAATCCTACACCATCATCTTGGTCTAAGAAGGGTTTGTTCCAAATTAGTCCCACATTTGCTAACTTTGGAACAAAAAAACCGTCGGATCCAATTTTGTCACTCCATGTTACTGAAGTACTCGAAAACAGATTCTCGGCGGCATTCAGAAGTAATAACGGGTGATGAAACATGGATTTACTTCTATGACATGCGAACGAAGCAGCAGAGATCGAAATGGATCTTTGAAGATGAGGTACCGGACACAATTCCAAAACAATTCATGGCGGTCGGCAAGCGAATGTTCGCAATTTTCTTCACCACAAGAGGTCTTCTTGAATTTGTGATGCTTCTTGCGAAGCATACTGTTACCTCAGCTTGGTACACCGAGATTTGCCTTCCAAAAGTGTTTCAAGCGGTGGAGAGGTTGAGACCAAAGTCCGGGGTCCGTGGGATGAAATTTCATCATGATAATGCTCCAGCACACACAGCAGGAAAGACAAAGGAGTTTCTCAGTCAATCAGGGTTAGAAATGATTGAACATCCTCCCTACAGCCCAGATCTTGCCCCCTGTGACTTTTGGCTGTTCCCAAATCTAAAAAGACACCTAAAAGGCAGGCGTTTTGAGTCAGAATCCGAGCTAATCGCTGCTTTTTTAGAAGCAGTGGAGTGCATACCAGCAAGTAGCTATTCTAAGCTATTTGACATGTGGCTACACCGCTGGCAAAGGTGTATTGATGCTAATGGGGAGTATTTTGAACATTTAGAACAGTAATTTGTTAGTTCACTGTAGTCAAAACATATTTTTCCGCGAACTTATTGAACACTTGGTAGAGTTGGTGAGGCCCTGCCTCTACCAATAATCTGTAGAGTATCAGGACCATGCGATCATTGACCGCTTGATCACGATCACGATATTTTGACGATCGAATGAAGTCGGATCCTTTTTTTGAATGATCGGTTGGGAGATTGTGAACCTTTTTTAGCCCGATCATTTTTTTAACCATTTTGAGGAGATTTGTATTATCTTTTCTCCTCACCATCATTGACTTATTCTATTTTTCTATGCTGTTGTCAATTTGAGTCTTTTCCAGACCCATTAAAAAACCTTACCGCATGCACTGATTACCTCTTAGATTATGTGCTGTTTATTGGATATGAAAATTGGTTGCAACTAAAACCTAGAAGGGACGGGAAGGGGATAAAGCTGGGATATCCTATGTTTCATGTAGACGCAACCTATCAATTCTGATAGCTCTGAAAAATTGAATCTTTACACACTTAGAGATTAGTTTGATGCTACATTGGAACGAGAAAAAAATAATCCCAGGGGGGCGCATGCATTAGTTCGAATCTGTATGTAGGCGTTAGTTCGAATAGAATTTAACTATGTAGGCGTTGGTTCGAATAGAATTTAACCATAGGAATCCATATAGGCTCTATTGTAACATACTCGAGTTTTCATTGTAGAGTGATGATATTTTACACTGATCTCGGGTGATAAAACATGCGTTCTAAGCGTATCAAATGAATTGAAACTCATTTCTACTTTGAGATATTTTTAGATTTCGATTTTTCGCTCCCATAGTAATTAATAGAACGCAATAAAATTTCTACACTGACATGTGATTTTCTAGAATGTTGTCTATTTTTGATTTAGCAAGTACTAACAATGGTGTAGTTGCCCTGCATGCTCGATTTTCCATATCTCTACCTAGAATGTGATAATTCACTCGAATGATTGTCGATCACCGATTTTCCCGATTTTTGGGCCAATCTTTTTCAAATTTTAATTATATCTCAAGTATCATAACGAATTTTAGAAATCGGTATAGTAGATTTCATCATTTCAATGTGTAGAATACTAGATTAATTTAATTTGTTTATCTCCCTATTCTACTAAAGCCCACCATACACGATGCAACTTTGTTGCATGCAACAAGTCAACATACACAATGCAACAATGTTGCATGCAACACTATTTCCGTGCAACTTTGTTGCATGAAATATTCATTCTCGCGCAACTTGTTGTGTGGAAAATCATATTGTTGTGTACAGTATGCATATACAGTAAAACCTCCAAAAGTGAACACCTCTAGCAAGTGAACACCTCCAAAATATGAACACTTTTCTCAGTCCCAAATTTTCCCCACTCTGTTACATTTTAATTACCTCGAACTTGTGAACACCTCTGAAAAGTGAAATGTGAACACCTAATCTGGTCCCAATTGACCAAATTGCATTGGATATCACCTCTAAAAAGTGAACATATTCGGTGACTTCATTAGATAATAGGCTAGAATTAATATTAAATGTAAATTCTGGATAGGAATTCATCATAAATAAGAAGCCCTCTTTCTGTTTAGGACTTCACACATTTATCTAAGCATTGAAAACATAAAAAATTGCTCCTATACATTATATCTTTAGACAAATATGGTCATTCATAATTTCATACTATACATCGTCAGTTAAATTATTCATATCCTAATTTCGAAATGTCTTCTAAAACTAGTAAATCACAGCTCACATTTGAACAAAGATATGCTCTAATCTAGCTACTAGTAGTAACAAAGATGAGTGTTATGATAATATTACTTTACTAAATAGACTAACTTATAAAATCACGAAAAGTGAACACCTCTCAAAAGTGAACATTTTTTTCTGGTCCAAACGGTGTTCACTTTTTAGAGGTTTTACTGTACTAATTTATAAATATAATTGTAATTGTTAAATAGCTATTTTCAATCCCATAATATTATTTTTTAAAAGTCTACTCGTTTCCTCATTCTTGATTACTTTACTTCGTCGGAGGTTGTAAAGATAAGGCCGTACTTAATACAAATCTATATATAAATCAAGTTTTTCGTCTGTCCAGTGATAATAAGGTTTGGCAACTTTGGTTACAATTTGGTTATTTAATGGATCTACTTTATCATATAAAGGAATTTACTACAAGTACGAGTAATATTATTATAAGTGTTCCCTTGTTGCTTACTTGATTGGAATCCTAACCTCACCTTAGTACTAAAGTTATCTCGATTTAACCATCTGCTATCAGTTGTGGTTTTCAATACTACTAAGTAAACAATTAGGACAAACAGGTATTTTGAAATTCTATGCAACAATGTTGCATGAAAAATTCACCATACACGATACCACAAAATTGCATGCAACTTTTAACATACACGATGCAACAAAGTTGCATCGTGTATCGTGTGGTCAGCTTAATGTTGTCAAATTTTATTTGAAGATTGGTTTATTGCTTCAAATTATAATTATGAGAAAAACTCTTTCAAAGTTTTGCTATATATTAAAAAAAACAAAATGTTATATACTCGAGATGCCGGTAGAAATTTTATTTTTCAACAGATCTTCAAAATTTAAAAAGGAAATATATTAGGACCCACTAAACTATCGATTTGATCCAAAAACAAAAAATTGGAAATTTCCTATGGTAAATATCGTTAACTATGCTATGTAGGCGTGGGGCCCCGTAGGCGTTGGTCAGAAAATGCTGCTTTTCCCTCAGTTCTTATAAATTGTTCTCCATAATGGTATTCAACCACCCCCTTCATTCAGAAATGCCTTTTTCATCCTCAATTTTCTACTATTCTCAGCAGAAAATGCTGCTTTTCCTTCAGTTCTTATAAATATCTCTTCCCTAATATTATCCATTAATTTACGTTAATTCCGAATTGGATTATGCGCAAGTAGGAGTTCCTACTTGGCGAAATAAAGTTGGAATAATTTGTATTTTGAAATATTCCCATTTAGCGCTCCGCAAAGTAGAAATCATATGGACAAATATGTATATTGCAATTTATTTGGGGTTCACTAAGAGTATCTGCGTTGCATAAGTAGAGTATAGGAATAAATGTATTTTAATTAATAGCCACGAAATATATTTCATTCAAATTCTGCTAAGGTGACCAAATTATTTGATATATCTTTTAAAATCATACAGCTAAGGTGTAGAGAAACGGATGTACAATTATTTTGTCCATCTTTGAGACTTTAAAAACAATTTTTTATTTCAATGTAAATATAATCCTGTGCAACCTAACATATGTCATTGATCATAATTACTATATAAGATGGTGATTAATGACACTAAGTTGATAATGTCACTCCTAACAATAATTATTCGAGTTAAAAGATTTAAACTGAGAAATTTCAATGTATAACTAACGAATTTGAGATCAGATATAAAGTATCTCTATGATTAGATTGCAAAATCTGTCTAAAATAGGCCTTTTTTAATAGTATTTTGTATTTGTCTCGATCTTATCAAAATATGTTTCTATACTCTCCATATGCAATCCCGATAATTATTGCTAGTACATCCCGAATTAAATTGTAAATAAATGTAATTCCTACTTTGTGCAGTACTAAGTAGAGATGTAGAGATTCAAAAACAACTTTGTTGCGCCAAGTAGGGATATTCTTACTTGGCGCAGAACATTACTACAACTCCAGTAAGAAATGAAATCTGGATCCTGCTCTTAGAAGTGTATCCCCTTTATTAAATGTGAAGCTACGATGCTACGGATTTAGCCAAAACATAGGATATCCAGGCTTATTCCCTTCCCGTCGCGTCTAGGTTCTTTTTACAACCAATTTTTCAGAAATACTACATTAAACAGCAGATTAGAAACAATCAGCCATGTACCAAAGTTCAATCAGTGCGTGGCCTAAAGTATTTTTAATATATGATTTTCCGGCACTAGAATACTATTACTTATTCTGATAGCAGAGGTTGTAGGTATTACAATTTTCGTTTTATTTTGAATTTAACTACTCATCAGCTCTCTTATAGTCGAACCTCATTAATGACCACTTCATAAAACGGACATTTGCGTAGAATACCACCTTTGTCATTTTACAATGCCTGTTCCAAGCGATGATCATGGCCGGCGAAATGTATTATGAGGTGTCGTCACCGACTAGCTTAGTGCGTGTCTGGACATCAGGGTTGCCGTGGGAATGAAATTTCAATTCCCATTCCCATTCCATTCCCATAGAATTCCTGTGGGAATCCCCATGAGGATTCCTATAGGACCCTGTGGGAATCCTCATAAGACCCTGTGGGGATCCCCACGGGAGAAAAATTCATTCCCATTCCCATCCCATAGGGATTCCCATTCTCAAGGCAACCCTGCTGGACACCCAAAGACTATACTTTATTGGTTAACCTTAACTACAATAAATTAGTCTAATCGCTGTCCAAATACCGCATCATGTCCTGCCTTTGTGGCAGTGGGAAACCACTGTCCGGACACCCAGGACACCTTGTTGCGCCGGCCCAAAATGATCATATGTATTTTGTTACAGACAGTGCAGCTTGTAGATAGTTAATGAGATAGGTGATTGCAGAAAGAGAACCAGTTTATTTAATTTCTAAATTTACAGTCATTTCCTTGGTGCGAAAAAGTTATACATACAGTGGATCCTCTCCAATGGTGGAGGGCTCGAGCCGCATGAATTTGGATACGGATTCCATTTCTCATTTATGTGAGGTAAAAATGGTGTAGCTCGCTAAAAATATAATCCAATTCTTTCAACTCAATTAGTGTCCCATGCCTATGTACTCTCCCCATTACCATTTACATGAACCCCATTTAGAGTTTCATTATACAGTTGACTCCGCTTAATCGGGACACTTTGGTCCCGGATATTTTCTCCCGATTAAGCGGAGTTCCCAATTAAGCGATGAAATTTAGTACTAGCTCCTATGGTATGGGAACCAGTATTTGCTTAAACTTAAGCAAAACTTAAGTTTTGTTAGTGAATAAGGCCCCTGGACTGTATTTCTATAACTTTATTATTTGTTCTAGATAGTTGAGAAATAAAAATAATGTTAAAATGTTAGAACAAAATGTATACATTTACCTTGAAAAGTTTATCATATTTTCCAACTACATATTGTGAGGCTTCGACTCGGAAGTTCCTCTTTACCTGACACGTCTTCTTCTTCGACTCGAGAACAGATGTGGGATACACATCTTGAGTAAGGAAGTTCGAGATCGCTTCGTATTCTTCAGTTAACATCTTACGAGCTTTGATCTGCTACTTTAGTATGTTGTCTTTGTTTGGTTTGGTTTGGTTTGTGTTCTTTTTGTAATACTTCAATGTAGATTTTCGTTATACAAACATGGACAATTCATGTTTAAATGTATCTATCATAGTATCACTAATACTTAATTATTCCCAATTGAATCTAAGAATATCACGGGGTGTGGAAGTCTCACGCTACAACTAGAATATCCTTGGTTACTAATATAAGGGTGTAAGAATCTCACGGGTTGTGGAAATGTCACGCAACAGGCCCCCTTCCCACTTGTAGACTACACCCATAGGCGCCGAACCAGGGTTACCAGATGTCTTCACTCAAAATATAGGACAAATTCTCTATGCTAAGTTCTATTCTCAAGATAGTATTGCTAAGAAAAATAAGATTTAGAAAATAGTAGTAGAAAAAACGATTTCAAGTTGAAAATTTAGCTTAGGGTCCGACTAATGACAAATAAGACAAAAAAGGATAAAAAATGACAAAAAAAGGACAAAAAAGAACAGAATAACAAAACAGGACGAGTTGTACAAAAACAGGGCATCTGGTAACCCTGCGGCGAACCCGGGATTGCTCAAGCCCCCCTGGAATCGAAGATGGCCCATAGACGGAATACAGATTATAGGGCTGAGCCCCCCTAGAACGCCAAAATACCCATAGATTTCGAAAGGTTCGGCGCCCCTGACTATACCTTGCCTTTCAGACGGGATGAGAGTGTGCTTCCACATTTCCTGAGATGGTTACGGCATCACGCTACATAAATGTTACTTTATCATCTCAGGAAATGTGGAAACACACTTTTTTCGCACTGAATAGTTTCAAGTCTAAACCAATTCGTAATCTCAGATCGACATACGAACAAATTTCGACGTCCCCTGATGTTCGCATCAGAGGTTCTGCTGATGTGTACAGGCACAAAGGATACATTAGCATAATGGATGAGAGAAATTGATTAAATAAATACAAATCAATACTGATCTATTTGAATTAAGTCTGCTATGGTACGGTAAGATGTACCTCATTTATTGCTAGTCTGGCGATCGGGGTCTCAACAGACCCCAATCTTAGATACGTTATAATACATACAATACGACGTAGAATCAAATTTCCTTTATAATGGGACGTTTCATTTCATAGACCACTTTGTAACAAGAGAGAGATTTCGTCTATTTTTTGCACACATAGGTGGTTACTTTTTTTTCATAAAGCAAATCTGTTATGTATACTTTCGCTTTTCCCTTACCCTGATTACCGCAATCTAATCACCGCGATCTCTTCTTGTTTAGCTGCGGCCGTACGTGCTAGTGGGGTAGCACCCATCAAGGATTTTTAGCTGTGATCCAAGAATAGCTCAGCTTTACTCGTCTATTCGCCCCTATCAAAGACCACCTGTCTTCTTTGGATCGTAAATATCCCGGGGAGTAGTGTCGGCTGGTCGCTGTCGTGTATCCTGATACGTTCGAAAATTGGATTGAAATAATCAATCTTCATCAAAAGTCTACTCCTGTGGCCATGACAGACTTGCTGCACAATCTATAAACCTTGCTGTACGCGGGGTTGTGGTGCTCCAGGTCCTGCTTTGAAGGATTCTAATAGCAAAGGAAATCGGATCTGTCCTGTATCGAGTATGGCAGCTATCTTTTCTAACCTAGTCTGAACTGTGACAGTGACATTTTACTGAGCTGATACTGGATATAACATCATTGTAGGGGTTCCCCTGGACCCACCACATCGCGGAGGCGTTCAGCCGCTTTAAATGTCTTCTTCTGGGTCGAGATGGTCTTTATTAAGATTAGTGAAGATCTCATTGAATGTATCCTGCTCCACGGTTCTAAGTACCACATTATATTGTGGTTCTACTAATGTACAGGCATAAAATATATATTAGCACAATGGATGAGAGAAATTGATTAAATTAATACAAATCAATACTGATCTATTTGAATTAAGTTTGCTATGGTACGGTAAGATGTACATCATTCATTGCTAGTCTGACGATCGGGGTCTCAACAGACCCCAATATTAGTTACGTTTAATACATACAATAGAATCGGGTTTTATTTATAACCTTATTAATCCAAATTCATTTAGTCGTTACTGACTTGAAGCTACAGGATAATTATACTCAAATCTCACAATTGGTATCGAGAGAACACCATCACGATCTGAATCATTTTCCAATCATTTTGAATTTTAGTTGAAGGTTTTACTAATATTTTTCCAAGACTAAGCGTATAGATAAATTTCTTCCCAGAACTTTGCAGATCTACTTTTATTTAGTGTCTATAATATAACACCACAAGTGCGAGTGTTAATCTTCCACAAATGCGCTGTCACGAAATATTTGGTCCAGACGGACCAAATAAATCAAAAATATTCGATCTGACCGGATCAAATATATGTTATTTTTGGTCCGGATCTCATACCTGCCAACCTTGATGCCACCATGTAACACTAATGACACTACAAAATTAACCGTATAATGTAAAACTGTCAGTCGACAGACCGAAAGTGCATCTCCAGAATTTGCGTAACTCTGTAATTACTAAAACAATGAAAATTGATTGGTCAGCT
Organism: Aphrocallistes beatrix; assembly: GCA_963281255.1. Lineage (NCBI taxonomy): Eukaryota > Metazoa > Porifera > Hexactinellida > Sceptrulophora > Aphrocallistidae > Aphrocallistes > Aphrocallistes beatrix. Next base: position 4,575,712 of record OY725489.1, read on the forward strand.
ATTTTGTCACATTTCTCGGGAAGGTGTGAAAATATGAAAACTCATCTCCGATATGCACATCTATACCATATAAGGAATGCCCGTTCCAAATTCCGTACAAGTCGATCCACATGATTTTTCAGGATCGCGTAGATGGACATAACGGAGGTGGAGGTCGTTATGAACCGTCCATGTCGATACACCATTTTCCTATAGGAACTGCACTAAAAATGAGAAAATGGCGAAAGGCGGTACGGTTGGCATGTTTGAGATTGATTTCTGGCCTTATAAAATAATTGTTTATGATGTATCTCTTTTCTGAGTTTTGCATTGAATTGCTTTACAGTCGGTCCCGCTTAATACCGTAGTGTATGTGCACTCAAAGTTTATGAAATTAAGCGGAATATTCTATTCTTCGATATGATTAAGCGGGACGACTGTATTTATGTAGTAGTTTTGTAGTTTGTTCTGCAGATTTTACATCTTAACCAATTGTTTAAGAGATATCAATTTTAAGAACAATTGTAAATTTTGAGGACAGTATACATGTTGTCATGTGTGAAGCAGATTATTTAAAAAAACAGAACCCATTACTTTGTTAAGGTACCCTGTTTAGACCTTTTATACTAACACAAAACCTTTTAGAAGGTGATAGCTGCATGTCCTAAGATTCCGCAAAACAAGCAATGGAGTATCAGAAAGCGAGTATTTGTTTCCAGATCTACTACAAGACTGGCTCGTGCGTTAAAACTCAAACACAATTCATGCATGTTTTTGACCTGCCTAAAGCGCCCAGTAAATCCCTTATTTTTAGCTGGCTCAAGAAGTTTGAGAATGAGGGTAACCTTACAAACCTTAACTCCAAGTCTGTACACCACCAGAGTCATTCGGGGCGCAAGAAGCTACGTACCGAAGAAGTCATTGATGCAGTCAGGCAGTCAGTGGTTTAACTCACCGAAGAGATCACAGGCTATGGGATTATCGCGGTCTACCCTCCGTGGGTTCTCCGAGAGATGTTTCCCTATCGTATCCAGACTCACCAGACTCTCACCCAAGCTGACAAGCATAAGAGATTGGAGATGTTTAACCTTCTGCTGTCGTTGAAAGCACGAAGTGCTTCTTGGAGCTGCATTGGATGACTGATGAGGCTCATTTCCACTGGGATAACCAGGAAAACTAACTTGTATTGGGATTCACAGCGTCCCACAGAGGTGACAGAAAAGCCTCTGTACTCAAATTGCAGGTCACAGTTTGGGCCGCAATTTCAGTGAGAGGCATCGTCGGAACGTTCTTTTTGAAGATCGTGGGAGTACCGTGACAATCAACTCGCAGTGCTACATAAAGGTCCTCGATAAGTTTGGGAGGAGCTCCAGGTGAATCATAAACCCTATCTTGGTAGGTTTTGGTTTCAACAGAACGTATCACTCCACATACGGCTAATATCAGCCTTCAATGGATAAAGGATTCCTTCAAGAGGAGGATCATTAGCAGAAGATGCGATCTTAAGTATACCGCCCTCGAAAAACATCACTTGACAAAAAAATGGTGAATTTTTTATTTTTAATTCCATTGTATTACTGAGTGGTCTACCATCTAATCGTACTTATTGGGCAGTATTTATTTTGATATTTATGAATTGACCCCCTAAAGTTTAGTCTTACTAAAAATCGGAAAGTTCTTCGTGGTTTTGCGGCGCATTCATCGATTATTTTCTAACTTATCTGATATTTTTTCAATTTTATGGACCTCAAAATGGTTTTAGCACATTTAAATATTATAAAACAGATGCATTTAGAAAAAAGAGGCATATAAAATCAAATCAAAAAATCTCTATGAGGGACTTTATTTCTAAAATGCTCGGGAAATGGCCGTTGTGATATTAGCTATTGTGTATGGAATATAATTCTGAACATTTTTTTAAAAAAATTGTTCAGATCCGACCATTAGTTCATAAGTTAGAGTATATTGTAGGTAAAGTTCGGACATCAAACCTCTCTATGGTCCCGAAAGTGCTCGATGCCAATGCATAAAAACTATTCAAGATATATAATCTATTATAATCTTAAATGAAAGGATATATATGATCGTATATAGGTTCCTCAAACATGTCTCTGTCAAAGAGTAAATATTTCTCGACTTATCTTCGATTTTATTGTAATAAAAAATTCTATGGCGAACTTTGAATATATTAGAAAATAGCGAATTTTGTCATGAAATAAGTTCCCAAAAGTAGCAATTAAACACAAAAAACAATGCAATAGTCACTAGTAATGTGTACAGAAATTTTGAAGCACTCAACATGATCATTTTGGAAGTTCAGATCATTTACCTCACAAATTCGGTCAAAGCCACCCATTTATGGTCCAAAAACAGATTCCTCCCTATCTCGGGAAATATATACCCAAATTCTTAGCTCTCAATTCCTATTATAATTTTCATGACGGTATATTTCTAATTCTTTTATAATAAGTGTACTACATTGTATGGAATGCAAAGTTTTAAGTTTTTATCACGTGATGAGGTAGCATTTTTCGAAAATCCTAACTTTAAAACTAAAGACTCTCGCTCTAACTTCCTAATATACTTTTTAGAAGTTCGTTATTCATTCTAAAACGATGGATTATACTTTGCAGTGCTAGGAGTATGAATTATATTTCACAATTGGTCTAAAATATTCGGAGGCTAGGAGCCTCAAGAAAATTTGTGAATTTTCACTATGCTTTTCCTATCTTCACCAAGATTTGTCGTAAATATATCTAATTCATCAGTATAAATGCGATTAAATGCCCATGGATGCTTTTATTTATCGTTAATAGCTCATTTTACATCGTCCTTAAGATTAGAACTTCAAATCCCTATATCTCGGAACTTCAAAATTCCAAAATTGACCGTCTTTCAAAAATTTAAACTCAAAATTGCTTTGAGTGGAGGTTTGATTATTTCAGGAGTTGTTCCATATCATTATGCGATGAGCGTAGCACCACTCGATTTTCGATATCTTATAAATTTGTGATTTTATTGCTGATTTTCAAAGAAAATCGGGCATTTTTCGCCGTTATTTGGCAACACCTATAAAATTAACAATTTTGGTTATTTTAACTTTCTTTTGGTCCTATGCGATAGCAAATATTGTAGAATATATATGAATAAATTTTCGAAGCATTTGATCCAAACATGTGTTTCAAAAAATTCACAGAGTGGTGGAGGAGGGCTTACCATTAAGATGTGCTAGGAAAAAACGGAAAAAAAACGACTTTGAGACGCTGTAACTCAAAAACTAGAAATGCGAACCAAAACGGTTTGGCATGCCTCAATATTTTGTAATTGCATTACCTGCCCACGCTTAACATCTTGTATAGCTCTCTTCTTAATATATGCTGTAAGCCAAACCTAACGATTTTTCGCACCTCATTCACCGGACCTTAGCCCTCCAGATTTCTTCCTCTGGGGTTTCCTGAAGGATAGGGAATATGTTGAGGAGCCTAGAACACGATTCAGGAAGAGATGGAAGGCATCATTAAGACAACTTGCAAAACAATCATACAGAACTTTGATCTGAGACTACAAAATGCAGAGATCTCAACGGAGGCCACTTGGAACTCTTCTGAAGCACACAATTTGGGATGCTAATTATTTAAAAATTTATTTATGGACATATATACTGAATAATTATGGAGTTTCATTGACTTTTTTAAAAAGGAACTTTGGAAACCCGAAAAGTGCAATGGATTTTGTTTTTCTTGGGACATCTGGTAGATAGAGAGCCAAAATGTTCAAATATTTTTCTGATAATTCCATGCAAGAATAAAGTTGTAATGTGATAATTTCTAATTGGGAAAGTATGCAAGAGAAAGTAGGTTGTAATTGTGAAATAAATATGCAATAAGTACAATGCTCTTATTACTTTGAGATCAACTCGCAAACTGATTTGGGGTTGAATATAAGCAACAAATGATGACAATTTAATTTAAATCATTCATTTAAATGTCTTTTCCGGAATATGCTGCGCCTTATACAACGTAGATCTTTTTAGCTTAATATTAGCAATCAGTGGATATGATTTTGTCAATAGATAATTTATTGAAAGATCTAACAATGTTTCACAGGGTGAATCTTTGGAATTGGTATGGGATTGGTTTCTTCATCTGAAAAATAAATCTGATCTGATCTGAGCAATTACTGCTACCTCTTGTATCCACTGATCACCTTCAAATGATTGTAACTGTTTTGTTCGATTTTTAGATCAGATGCCCAATTGGCTTGGACGGTGTCAACGTACGTACGTCCGTCCGTTTGCGCACTACCCTGTGAAATCTAGTAGTTGGCACACCAAATTTGGTATGTAGGATCTCTATATAGTGTAGATAGTATGCATTTATCATAACAAGTTGAATAAATAATTCCAAATTGAACTGGGCATAGAACATAGACTAACCACATCATATCACCCACAGGAAAATGGCCTAGACGAAAGATTCAATCAAACCCTAAAATATTCAATTGCAAAATTTTCTCACAGAGAAACAAGCAACTGGGACGTAAAAATTTTGGATATCGTTTTCGCGTACAACATATCATCAATTCAAGACTCAACCAATTCCTCGCCATTACAAGCAATGTTTTGTCGGATAGCTAGGCTCCCCATAGACATGAATACTGATAAACTTGAACCTGAAGATATTTTAGACAATTTTCAGTTTACAGAATGCTATGGTGGAGGTAGATATCAAGAATAACATCGAAAAAGAACAAGATAAGCAATCTCAACATTATGATAAAAAGCATGGTGCAGGATCATCATTTATTAAAGGAGGATCAATTGTCCTCAAAAAGAACTTTCTAAGAAAAAAAAATACGTGGTGGTTGTTCCTAATTATAAAATCCCTTGGAAAGGGGCTATTTAAATTACAAGAAATTGATGGTAGCAAGGTGAATCTAAATATCCTAACAATCATACTTATTCTTGTTTGCATTAAGCTTAATGTAAAACAGTTTATTAGTTCTATATTGTAAATAATCGAACGAATACATGGAGCACACCTCAAAATCTGGCATACCACAGACAAAACTGATCACGATTCTACAGAAGATGAAGAAGGAATTGTAGATATTATGTCCTATACTTGGATTAAATCTAATGATTATCTTTAGAAGGGTGAATATGTTGTGAAAATACCATTGGACCTTCCTTCTTTTGAGAAATATCACCCAATAAGTATCTATGATCAGCAAAAAATATGCAAATGACTAAATCTGGTATATCTTCGCCCAAGTAAGCAGCATATCGAATTGACAGATGTAATATTGCGTAATTATATCCCAACAAAAACGGCACCAATCGTAGCTGATGGAAACTGCCTATTCAGAGCACTGTCTTACTCTCTAACTCAGGGGTTCTTAACCGAAACAATCATGTTACCCCCTTGCGAAATTTCAAGACATCCTTCCCCTCCCCCTGACTTATTAACATTAAATTGTATTATAATATTATTTAACCAACGGTCTGAATATTAGAGTATACCGTGTATTTATCTAATATTCTATATTCTAGTAGATTCTAGCAGATTCTAGTATTAGCATTTAATATGACACTGTTTCCTGAGTTTCCTGATATCTGGGCATGTTTTGGAGAGGGCACAGCGTAAATCATTTTCTACATCCAGTTTACTCCTCGTCTTCGATTTGATTTCTAGTAAGCTTGAAAATCCTGCTTCACACATGTATGTGGATGAAAAGGGTAGTAGAATGCGGAAAGCAACATTGCTTAGTTGTGGATATATTGGTAGCATTTTCATCCAGAAATCGCCAAGGTCTTCAACAGCTTGAAACTCATCCTTGGCAGAAGAATTGTGTTGTAGCTCAAGGAATTCATCCTGTTTATCTTCTGGGATCTCATAAACTTGACACCTGAATGGATTCCTCGTCAGCTTCATGGTTATGTCATTCGTATCAAAACCAGGGAAATATCTCTTAAATGCAATAATTATCATAGCATAAATTGATTAAAAGGCTATTGTTTACTTACAAACAAGTGAGAATATGAACAAGTTGTAAACTAATAGCGTTGGATATTGAACAGATTACTTGTATATTTTGGTCACCTTTTGTAAATATTTGTGTAATTTTACTTTGTGCAGATATTATAAGGTTTACCCAATTTGATAAATAAATTTCCCAAAAAATCCTCCAAATTCCCCCCCTGGTTAAGAACCCCTGCTCTAACTGGATCAGAAGTGTCACATATGAGAGTTCAGGAGTTGTTATGTGAAAGTGTATGGGGTACAGTTTGCGAAATAATGACAGCAACATATTTGTTTGATATTAATATATTTGTAGCTATCAAAAGCACACACAGGAGGACAGATTTTCGTTGATATGCTAATACGCACCCGGCATTGATGAATCGAGCCATTTATATTGAGAATTTAAATTACCATTATGAACCAGTGGTGGAACTCAAGTACACAGAAGTTCCCTCTTTTGACATTGGTCAAGTTGGGAGAAATAGCATTTATCTGTAGGTAATTAGTTTTTTCTTATTTTCTCTTCACAATTTATTATATTTTCTAGCAGCAAAAGCATGTAATTAGTAACTTAATTCATCTTCTGAATTCAATATTTAAATATTTTCAATCAAGTGTCTTTTTTATGAAATAGGGATGGACTGTATTTATCAAAATTTCAAATGTACAAATTGAATTAACATTGTGAAGTGTTTCAAGAGACACCGGACACAACAATGGAATTTGCGTTTGGTCTCATCCATAGCATTCTATATACTAAGGCAATGGCACTCACCCAAAAATTAGTACCATGGATTGGTTAAATACTTCAAAACCAATAATTTTGATATTGTAGATAATTCAATTTTCCATCAATTTAGGCATTCACCCACCCTGACAAACTAACTATTATATCAGAACAATTGAAATGAGATATATTATTTGGTTTGTAATGCACTAATCGAATTATTTAATTCTTAATACATACAAAATATCAAAAGAATAGTTAATCATAATATTGAGACTTGAGGGACAGACTTGACTTAGCTTGAGAGATAGACTTGACCTAGCTTGAGGGACAGACTTGACTTAGCTTGAGGGACAGACTTGACTTGACTTGACCGACCTGAGACTTGAGGCATCATAAGGGAACGATATACTTCTACAAGGTACTAAGGAACAATCACACTCCTTGACTTTCAATAGAATATCATCACACATTCCGGACTTCTACAGTCTGTGAAGTTGACTAAATAAACAAAGAATATATTAAATTAGTTCTTGAATTTAGCCAGCTTACTATTCTCTTGTTTCAATACTAGTGCATTATATATAGTAGGTCTTAACTTTATTAGAAGTGTACAATGTTCTAGTTCCATAGTAGCACATGCCAAATGAATTATCTTAGTACGTGTACATAAGGGCCAGAATAAATTTTTAAATTTCTGCTGAGGATGCAGATACATCGTTGTCATATACATAACTCCAGGGGTGGCAGGGGTAGCGTGCCACCCAGACCTAAATGTTATGTTGACTTGGGGTGGCATGCCACATTAGTTTGATATATGTTTACAAATCTCGCCACCCCAGCTAACCGTGAAAAAAACAAAATAGTTACACCTATGATCGTCGTTAAACGACTATTCTTCCCTACCCAATTCACATTGAACATTTTCTAAACATCATCAACGAATTTCAAGAACTCGACAGTTTAGTTCTGGTCTACACTGTTCTTATCCATGATATAAGCTAACAGTCGGGCTGAAGTTGACTAATGGAAAATCTTAAGGGCCAAAATTACATTTCTCCTTTCCAACCTGACAACCAGCAGGCTTGTCAGGTTGGAAAGGCGAAATGTCCTGATGTTAATTTGGAGCACGTTTAGATAATTCCGATGTTAATTTGGAGCACGTTTAGATAATTCCGATGTTAATTTGGAGCACGTTTATATAATTCCGATGTTAATTTGGAGTACGTTTAGTTAAATTGCACTTATCTGAATTTAAAAAAAGGCACTTATGCCCACGTTTTTGTATGTAGTAACGAGGATTGAATTTACTAAATTTGGGGAAGGCAACACTTTTTCTTAGTCTTTTAAATTCAGTCAATTGTTTCTACCCAACTTGAGTATGTATAGTCATGATTCTAGAATAATTAACTACATTACTTAAGAAATCACTCACCCTTGGGATCTTGTTGTTCTGGTAGTATTCACACGTCTTGGAATGGCTCGATACCATTTTCACGAAGAGCACCATCTTTGGGAAATTGAAAACTTCATGAAGTGTTCTACTCTTCTGTAATTGGAAGTCGAGTCAGGCGCGAGACAAGACATCTCGTCCAAATAATGATTTATGCAATTAGTGTTGTCAAGTGAGGTATTATAAATGAAATAATATTCAGCAAAATAATACATTATTGTAATACACTAGTGTTGTATGCGAAGTAAATATAAATATTGTGGTTACATAATATTTTCAAAATGAATATTTAAACAACCATGAACTCACAATATGAGATAATTATATAGTTGATAATAACAATTATTTAATTAGCGATTTTAGGATTGAAGTATTTAACCAATCCATGGTACCAATTTTTTGATGAGTGCCATTCAAGGAATTATCTAGGAGCGCGAGACGCTCCTTTAGGCGTATGATTTTAAGCTGCAAAGTGTTTAGGAGGGTAAAAATTCAGAAAAATACCCAATTTACCCAATATTATAATGTCATTTAGCGATTTAGGCGTATGAAAATTTAGAAATTTTAGATTAGGAGCGTATCTCTGGAAGGCTGTATAATACCCTGGTGCCATTGCCTTAGTATATAGAATGCTATGTCTCATCATTTGAGAGAAACAAACTAAATAAATGAACCACCTCCTCACTGAAATTAACGTCCGAGATGAACTTTTTAGGTTAAATGAAACAGATATATTGAACCGTAGGACCAAATTTTATTATTATTATTATTATTATTATTGTTATTATTATTATTATTATTTATTATTATTAAAATTATTATTAAAATTATTACTATCAAAGATCAAATATCGTAGATGTGTTTCTAACAATACACATTAGTGCCCTCAAGTTTAGAGGTCTTCAAGCCAATTGGCTTTGGGAGCAGTTATCGTTAGGACATGAAAAAACGAATTGAGGGTGGAGGTGGCAGTAATTATACTGAATGCACTAGGAGCCAGTTGCAAGAGAAATTGTCTTCTTGCTGTAGCAAGTGATTGACCATGGTTTGGAATAATTTCACAGCTGTAAGGTGGTAAACGGATCAATTCAGTTTTCCGGTATGTTTTCGGCTGACCTCGCTTCAATACCTCGATGGCAGGGTGAATTGTCGAATATCAAGTAGCATTTATTTACTCCTTCAATTGGGTTAACCGCTTGACCGAACTCTATGTGAAATAATTCATTGATAAATTGGTCAAAATTCTCCTGCTTCGCTCCTCCAGTTATCATCATTTTATGGATTAGTCCAGCATTAGGGCTAATTGCACATAGCATGATAATATGCGGAGTTCTTTGATTCGCAAAAATTCTTCTGGCTTGTAAATCCCCTGACAGACCGTCCATGTGACCTAGCAGCGTATAAATTCCGAATCCACACTCATCAATGTAACAAAATTGTGCTGCCAATTCATATTGAGTTTGTAGCCATGATGCATGCTGGCGTCTTGCAATTTTATTTTCCTCTGAATTTCTATTCATTGGAACTAATTCCATTTTCTTAAGTGTAATAAGGGAAAATTTGAGACATCGTGCAATCGTTGCTACTGATACAGTGAGTCCCTTTTCTTGTATTAGTGCATCTTTCATTTCATGAAGCGTTATATCCGCTCAGGATTCAATGAAATTTATAAAATAACCTAATGTTTATTGGTTTATCTTTCTCCCCTTTGAACCACCTCGCGGTTTAGTTGTATACTGCCTAAAACTGCAAATGCGATATACAGTACCCTTTTTAACATCATAGATTTTGGATATTTGCCCATAACTAAGTCCTGTTTCATGAGTTTTGATCAACCTTGAGCATATTTCATCACTGATTGCTTTACCTCCTCTTCTGACAGGAGTAGATTCAGAAATATTTGTTGTGTTACTTGCCATATGAAATTAAGTTAATAACGATTTGAATCCAAAATAATTCTTCATTCCGCATTTATATTTAATAAAATATGTAAATACAATTACAATACCCTTTCATTGTGTGCAGAATCAGCCGAATTGATTGGTACATAAATATTCGGATAATCAATTGGCTATCTCGGATATTTTATTGGCTATCTCGGATAATTGATTGACTATCTGGATAATTTAGTGAGAAATACAGTAGTAGTAGGTTCCTTAACATCCTTCAAATGCACGATCAAGAATTTTCATTTGAGGTCTCTGAATAGGCTTCTTCTGAATATGATGTGGATGACAATTTATATGGTTATCTCGAAACTCAGAAACCATACACAGTGTCACCAGCGATGCTGAAACACCTCAAATACAGACAATACAGAGTGAGAGTTAGTGTCAACATGCCTACTTACTATATACATGCCGCAACGAACTAGAAAATCGACATACCTTTATTCCAAATCCTGATCAGAGGTCCTCAACTGGGTTCTGCCGTACAGATCTGTGTGTATATACTATCGAGGCCAATTGTGAAAGAGAACAACAAGTTGCTAAAAATGACTATCAAAGAAAGCTGTATGCTAGTGAAACGCCTCTTGAAATATTATTTCCTCAACTGTGGACCGCGATAAATGCAAAATTCCACAATAATCAAGGTATTTCTGAGAAACAACTTGAACCCTTTTCTTTCTATAAGGAACTTTATGAAAATGCACTCTCCATAATCAGAAAGCCAGAGAAGAAGTTTGAGAAAGTCCCGCTTGCAATTGAAGAGCCTATCAACATGCTACATCCAAATCCAACGAGCCAACAGCATTCTCTCTCTCAGCACGGGCAGTACCTACGTGATTGTAATGAGCCGATCAAATTCTTCAATGCTATCTACCGTTCTTATGAGATGGTTACCATTTTGGAACAAACCAAACTCTATCGCAAACAAAATAAGTTTTATGATTGGAAGGAACCTACCTATGAAGAGATACAATGTTTCATAGGACTGCTCCTTTGGACATCGCTCGTGCTCCAATCGTCGTTCCTATTTTAGTGAGTCTAAAATCTAATATCAGCCACATTTCGCAGCTCACACAACCCGAGGTCGCTTTGAAGAACTGCTTAGTATGCTTCATTTCACGAACAACAAATTCCTCTCAAAGGAACTAAATACAGCGGAGCGTTTTGAGGCCAAACTCGGGAATCAACTCAAATCTGTGAATGCCAATTCTGCTAAAATAATTGAAGCAGCTCGGGATAAATTTATCAAATTATAGTGTCGCCACCAGATATGTCAATCACCTTTTCGCAAAGGTATACCACAGCAGATAAAAAATTATAATAATCAATATTACAGTAGAGAAAAATTGTATCTAGGGCCCTAGGTGGTCCTGGTGTGTTTTAGGATAGATTGTGGTTGTTTTCGACTTCATGAAAATTTTGCCTAAAATATTTTTGATGAACTTCAAAATACTTCATCAATTTTGATGATCATCTATACACTTGAGAAAATTATCTCCAACAGTATCTCTAACATATGATATACTTTATATATTTTGCTACATATATTCTACAAATTTTAAGTTTATAAACTTTCGATTTTTCTTACATTATAAAGCTGCACATTCCCCAAAATTCTTTAGATTGTGTGTAAATTTTGATGAATACATTTATACATAAATTTATTTATCAAAATTTCTATTAGATTCTGAAGCGTCAAAAATTCAAACCTCGTTGGAGGTCATCAACACAATCTATGGTTTTAGGGTCGTGATAAAAAATCTCCATATTGTGTATATTGGTTTTCAAATCATACTGGGGTATTGGCAATTATCCAGGACCCTAGGGTCCTATGATTAGAGGCGGCGCCAGGACGCCGCCACTAGGGGGGCACCAATCATTTCCAGTGGGGCACCAACATTTTTTTGGGTACAGATTACCCGCCAATGAGAACTAATCATTAAAGACATTTGTAGCAACAATTGATTTATTTATATTTGTATGAAATTATAAATACATACTTATATAAGTGCGATTCTACGATTTCCTAGTTTTGCGAAGTCATCCACGATGTCCTCCATGTTGATTCGGGACGATTATGTTATTTTCTTACATTTACTGTTATTCTATTACACTAAAATATTGGTGTACACTATTGAATTAGCGAAACCTGTTTATCGATATAATAGAAGCCTAGTAAAATAGTGCGAAGGCATGGACAAATGAATGACGCATGCATTCCTGTCGGAAATTGGTGCCCCCTGCCCCCCCCTGGCGCCGCCACTACCTATGATCCATGAACTCTGGGATTTTTTGTACTTGGAGAGACTAGGGTCGTGCGAATAACTCCTCCACAGTAGATATCAATCATGAAAATGCATTAATTGGGATTGAAAAAACAATAGCAAATCGTGACAAGTGACATTTTCCTGAAACCTTGACACTCACGACGAGATAGTGACATTTGAGAGTCCAACCCAAGAGGACTAGGTCTATAGGAGAACTAAGTGCCAGAGAACTCAGAATCAGTCACCTTGTTGGCAGTTGGTGAGACAATATGTACACACTTACAATATCAATCAAAATGAAATTTGGAATTGCCGAATCGCGATTGAATTGAAGGAAGGTGCTGTCACGAAGTAATTTGGAACCTAAATAAATTATCCCCCCCCACCCCTCCTTGACGTAGATTCTGCCCCCTTGTGGGGAGTAAGTTGGCCCCAGTGGTTAATTTAGTTTGGGCGAGGAGTTACTTCGTGACAGTGCAACTATACTTCTTTTGTTTGGTCTCTTGTTCGATTACTACTCAACCATTCCGACGTAGTCCGAAGAAAAGATCTGTACTAAGAAATGTTTGGGATGGTACCTGGGAAGGTAAATCCTTTTTACTCGATCCATGCTTCTGATTATCAATGTCATGATATAAAATTAAGCTAGTGTTATTAATTCTCAAATTATAAAATAGAACACGCTAACTGGTGCTCACAATGTACTTTTAAATATCTCGTGGCTGCAATGCAATAATAATATGCAGCTAGAAAGAGCTGAAGAGGGGGATTAAATTTAATGAAATATCTGTTTCATAACAATTGGACTGCTCCATGCAAAGTCATACGCTATGCCCATTGATAAAACATATACAGATACTAGATTCAGTGTATATGAAGATCATAAACGGAACAGCTATAGTGAAGTAGTGTGATAGGTGATAGATTGTGGAAACAATTCGTCCCTCGTAATACATCAGTTTCCTATCCCGATCCAGCAGAAATCATTTCATATCCCAGACAGAGGGAAACTCCTGTTCACGTGTGTCAGGTGTTAGGCAATAAATTGAGTGTTAAATGTTTCCACAATACGTGATTCGTTCAATAGATCTTTCGCCGCTTTCCCCAGGGAGGAGGGGAGTTTTGTCTTCCGGATAAGATAGTGATAGAGCCAGAGTCAGCAATCAAATGGGCCCCATAAGGATAGTGTGAGAGACAAAGATACATATTGTCAGCTGATAAATGAGAAAAGGCTTGAAGGGTCACAGATATCCCACCTACCAGGCTATCACGGTTAACATGTTCAAGGTTTGTGGGTCCGGCCCTTGGTTGGAATAGAATGGCCGATGTTTCGTCGCAGGATGTTTCGTTGCTGATATTTCTTTAAATAAAAGTATTGAATCCCCACATTCATTCTGCAATTCACTCTGACAAATAATAAATGACAATCACCCACTCCCCCTCACGAAATTAAAAATAATACTCTCCCGTGCCATTTGATATTATTTCAAACTCAAAATACCCACTTTCTCTTTGCTCTTATACAAAATACTCTCCAACATGCCCACCCATTACTATTCAGCTTTTATCAATTCTATTTAGCTTTAGAACAAATTCATATTTTCTAACAGTTATCAGTGACGAAACATCCGGCGACGAAACTTCCGTTTACCGTTGAAATCGGATCACCTCTATTTCGAGCTACGGGACGGATCGTTATTAAATATTTTCAAGCAAATTTGACATGGGAATTTACTTTGTTGCTGGGAAATGAATGAGTTTCGTCAGCGAATGTATATAGATCTAATGTATGACGAATCATCAAGATACGTCAGATGAAATGCCTACTAATTATTCAAAAACATATTTATCCTCTGGTCCTAAATCATGAAAAAATTTACATAAAATGAAGTAATCATGGAATATAATTGACAAAGCATATGATCTGGTTTGGGGTTCGAACTCATGTATATTGTCTATCGCCTGAACCATGGATAAGTAGTAACATTGATTTCGAAATACTTTTAGTACATAAAATGAGCCAACTGATTTTTTCTCAAAAAATGAGCATTTAGGAAAGGGAATACATGTGGCTGGTGTGAATTTTTTAGAGATGATAATATCCAATACAAAGCATAAGATAACCCAATATTACAACGTGAATAGCATTACATAATGATTTATAATGATGTTAAAATTTCAAAAGTGTCTTACAAATTGAACTGTTTTTAATATCTATAGATCATTTATTACGTGCAGTAATAGATCAATTCATGAAAGTACAATAAATTACTTATATGGCAAAAAATTAGACGAATCCATTGAGTATTCGGGAATTTATAGTATTGTGAAAATTTGGTCAAAAATGATAGACATTCTTCGGTTAACGAACACTTTTCGCCTCCAAACAATTCGTTAAGGCCAGTGACCGTCTAGCTTGTATTACTTTAAATGGTCAATTCTTACAATAGTTGTTCAATCACTCTAAAAACTTCAGACTTGAACTGTAATAATATATTAGGCATGATAAAATCATTTACTGATTGCTCCTTTGAATAGTTTTAGAATCGTATGGTTGTGGACCTATAATCCCGTCCCATAGAGCTAATACATCCGACTACAATATTTCCCAAATTTTTATAACGAAATTAATAGAGCTAGAGCTCCTATTAAGTATTGGATCTATTCATAGTGATGTACTAGAGATTTCTGAACCTTGAATAGTGATTCCAATTATGTCTTCAAATTTTGGATTGCGTAATACCCTGGCAAGTAAAAAAAATGTGATATTTTGGAAATTTTTCCATTGATTACATCACATTTCGAAAGTATGCATTCAATTCAAATTCCATGGTTCAGAAATATAGCTTATAGTATACTAGTAATAGCAATGCAACTGAGTTCACTTGTCTATGTACTATGGTTTGCTAATAAAAATTCTGGATATTTTGGAAAAGGTCATTTTGAGATAAATGATATTATATAAAAACTATAATATTATTATAACAAGCGCGCTTCGCACTTGCTTGCGGTGCGCGGCTGCCGGACACTTTGTGTCCGCCGGAGGCTCCCTTCGGTCGCCTGGGGTCACATTGGTTAATTATAAGGGAGATAACATCTCTAAATATGTCTGTCCTACAGTGCTAATCGATATCACTCGAAAAATCACCAAATTTGTGAATTAAAAATTTTTGATGCGTAATGATGACGTCATAACAAAGTGATGAGTCATCATTTTTTGATGATAGTTGCATCATATGTGAGACATGTTAGTATATAGATTCTATTAAAATTTCAGCCTTCTATCTCCTATAATGGCTGAGTTATGCCCGAATAACTGTGTTGCTTAACTTTTTAAAATGTGACAATGACGTCATAATTCCATGATGAGTCGACATTTTGCTCTGAACTCAGAACTTACTGGAGCCATAGCCAAAAGACTCCCACATGCCAAAAATCAGCCTTCTGCGCCCGGCAGTTTATTCAATCAATTTGTTACAGATATATATATATAGATATAAATAAATAAATAAATAAATAAATAAATATACATTAATCGAGTTTTAATAGTAAGGATAAAAGTCATAAATTTGGTAGTGTTTCGTACCGGAATGTACTCATCAGGTAAGCGTCCTTTCGCTTACTATACCACATGGATTATAGACACAATAATAGGGAGAAAAAAAGCCCAGGACACAATTGACGAGGGGCCCGTAAACAGTGTCACAAAGTGATCAACAACCCGTATATGAAAATATACTATAATGATGTCCATTGAAATTGAAACGATATTTTTTTGTAGATCACTGTGCATCAACTAAATTAAAACGACTTAGAAATAGAATATATTATCAAATAATCCTACATATATAGCATATTTGTCTGTTTTTTTATTTTCTTTGACAATTTTCATATTTTTATGTGAATTATTATTTTTTATAAATTTTTATGAGTTTCTAAAAAGAAGTAATATTGATTACATACAAGAAAATAACGAAATAATGAGAACCTAGAAGAAAAAAGGAGAATAAAAAACTTGAAGAAAAATAAATATTAAAATCTACAAGAAAAAGGAAATAATGCAAAACCTATAAAAAGTAAATGATAGAAAAAAAACTACAAGAAAATAGTAAATGGTGAAAAAACTTAAAAGAAGAGCAAAATGATGAATAACTAAGTAACACAACGAAAGCATAAGAAATCAAGGGACTGATAATCTTCAATACTACCATCAATGCATTCGCAGTGGCTCCACCTCTCACAATTCCCGCATTGAACCCAATCTACTTCTGATTTCTTCCTCCTGATCCTTCTTTTGTGAGTAAATGGTGGGATTCTACAATCGCACAGATCGCAAAGCGTATCTGTTTCCTCACCACTGGAACTAGTAAGATAAAGACTATCTCCACTGGGTGAATCAGGGTCTCGAGAGAAGAGCCTCCGCTTGGTACCGGTACCTTTACCTCTACCACTAGTGCCCCTACTGCTGGTGCCTCTGCCTCGAGTTCCTGTTGGGAACTCTTTGACTTTACATTTCTTCGATGTCTGTTTGAATGTTTCTGCACCAAAGGAGTAACTCATATAGCTCTTGCCTCCTTTAGATGAGACTAGGCCTTTCTCTCTGTGGTCTTTCATCACTTTGGCCCGTCGGGCTCGTCTTTTCAAATTTCGATTAGGGACTAGTGCAGCAGCCTGTTTCCGAATAACTTCACGATTGAGAGCAGATTTGTAGACATTGTAAGAAGGGTGTAGGTTGAGATCGCTTAGCAGTTTATACAGAACTAATTCTCCTTCATTGAATATTGTGATGGCAATAGCTGTACTTATCCTGATGGAAAGAGGTGAGATGTATTTAGACTTGGGGCAAAAATTCCATATGGTGTTATGAAGAGACTCATTGGTGTTCTGTGTCACACCAAGAGTCAGATGTTGGCAGAACTCTTCACCCCAAAGATCTCAAATACTTCTCTAACTTTCTCAACATATTTAGCGGAGAGATGTGTCAAAGCTTCAGGGGGTTGTTCACCTGAATATACTGCTACTCTCCATCTACACCACGATTTGGCAGTAGAGGGACAAGTTGAATGGTCGCCACTTGCATGGGATAGAAAGACTGATAATGCTTTAGAGATTGTAGCTGGAGTTTGGCCTCGATGTTGGATTATAACTGTGGAATAGTTTGAGAAATATAACTCGCTTTGGGCTCATTCAACTTGTGCTGGACGTACGTTTTATTCTTTGTGCTTGGTTTTACTCTCATAAGATGTTTCTTCAGACGTCTAGTTACGTGAGCAATGCACTCTTCTTTAGCAACAGGAACTGTTGGGTAGGGATCCAACTCACAAACCTGGTGGTAACTCTTAGAATCACCATCACCAATGAAAGTTGAATATACAAGTTGGTGTCTCTCTATGGATCTGGCCCAGATTGTTTTCGCGGCTTCTGGCTCCATTGATTGGCTGGAGTCAGTGTAATTTCGATAACAATGGGGCTTATGGTTCTCATACCAGAGCTTGTATTCATCAGGGTTAGCATCAATACGTTCCTTAGTCCATTTATCGCACTTCTCACATAGCCGACTAAGAAGCACATAGTCCAGCACTTTCATGTTATCAGCACTAATGGCAGACCCGAAACCAACATTTGAATAAAATCCACGTGTCTTCCAAGAAGCATCAAAACTAACAGGAATGTTTATACAATTTGTTTCAGTGGAGGGAACAGCATCAACTTTAGCATGTAGTAGATCTCTAGCAGCTCCTTCCATACTGATGTTAACTGCTTTAGTGACTGTTGACTTGAGCCTTTGTAGATACCGCTGGGGCATATGGGCGAGTGGTGGTAGCATATCAAAAATTGTTGCAAATTTGTGAAGATCCCTCCATGAACAACCAGAAGAGTGAACGACTAGAGTTGATCGCAATGTCACTTCATTCATGGCTCGTTCTGGGTGGAAACTGAGAAAATCTGTATTTTCTGGGACATCCAATGGTCTCGATGATGGGAATTGTGCAGAGAAGCTATGACATCTAACACACTTTATATAAAATTGAGTTTGCCATCCGTGAGGCCCTTGATCTTCAAGTAAAGCGAGGTGATCGTTGCAATAAGAACACCTGAGCTTACAGATAGCTTGACCGAAGATGTCTATGTCTACTAATCTCATTCCTGTTGGAGTTTTTCTTAGATGTTTTTCCAGATATTTTGATGGTAGCAGCAAAGCGGTGACGTTTATTGGGAATCTTCATGTGCGAGATATAACCCCTTTTAGGAAGGGTGAAAGAAAATTTCTTCCTAGGCCTAACAATTGAGGTGTCAGTTGATGTCTGTGAAGTTTGAGAGGACTGTAAGGATTGTGTGGGGTTCATCTTGCCAGCGGATTTAGGCAATGTGAATTGATTGCCGAAAAAATTGCTTCTCTTCTTCGGTCTACCTCTTGTAGGCTTAGAAATAGTAGAGAAAAAAGGACTCGGTGTAAGCTCTTGCGATGATAGCGCAAGGCTATTGGTTGGCAGTAAAAGTCCTGGAGTAGGAAAGGGACTTGTTGGAGGCTCTCGTGATGACAATCCAAGGCTGCTAGTTGGGATTGACAACCCGGGAGTAGGTGGTGGAGATTCCATAGATGCTTCAGGAATATTATCAGAATCAGATACAGAAATTTCAGTGTCCTGTGAATCATCTCCATGCTCCCACATTACATTTGACTCTGAATTAGAACTGAGCGGATCTTCTGATGCCATAAATCAATTTAAAAAAATCTAATACATATAGGGAAATAAAAACGTCAAATATTGTAAAAAAAGGAATGCGAGAATCAAACAATGGGATGGATATCAGCAAGTTCTTCCATTTACCTGGATAACCTGACTGCAGCGAGTTGTTCAAATGGTAATACTTATCGCATTCAAGGAGGATAGTCAACAAAAACTAGAGGGCAAAACTAAGAGATATTGAAAAAGCATTTTGTATGCTGATTTAGACACCAACCTTTTTAAGGTTGGTGTTTCCCGTGGGACAATTGTTTTTTACTAAAAATGTGCCCAAATTGCTTTTTTGTCATTAGCCTGTTTTTAGCACTTAAAAAAACAATTTTACAAAGGAAGAATCTTTAGTTACAAATGTTAGAAAAAAGTTAAAATATTTTTCCTTACGGAAATCTACTTCTAAATATTGTAGCAACGAAATTGGAAAGAAAAAATTAATTGGGTTAAAATTGAAAATTCTATTCCTATTATTTTCTTTATTGAAACATTTTGTGCAAGAATAATAGAGTAAAAGAGGCATAATCCATTGTAGTTTCCTTGAAGGTCCTCTATAAATTTGGTGATTTGGGAAAAAACTTTTTTTTCATGCTTCTTGAGCTCCCGAAAAGTGTATTTTTGCAGATAACTCATCGAGAACAGTTTCCACAAAAAAATTCAGGAGAAAATAATGAAAACTTTTTGAGTTAGTTCTGGAAGGAAACACCAACCTGAAATGGCAAAAATTTACTAAACAGTAGATAACTTCAATATAAAGGTCAATATCAATATAAAGGTTAATATAGGTCAATATAAAAGATAAATGATGAAACATTGAAAGAACATTAGTAGAATGGTTAGTACTTCCTTTGCCAAAAAGGTAAGACTAGATTGTCTGAACCTTGTCTAAGGAGCCACAAATCTCCGATAGTGTCCTCTTTAGAACTTCAAGTTCTACGTCTAGCTGTTCAAGTCTTTCGGTTTGAATTATGATCGTATCATTTTGTTTCTCTATAGTATCTATGATTTCCTCTAACTTTTTATAGAAGCTACCAACAGTTGAGTCATGGTTTAATTCTTCAATTGGAGAAACCTGAGCAGATATATGAAAATGCGAATAAAAGGCCCATTTTGCTTCAGTGTTGAAGAAATTCAAGGATATTGATAAGCATGAAAACATGACCAACACCACTACTGAGAAATTCATCTAATTAAAAGTAATTAATCAATTGTTAATAATGAATGATTTATGGCAAAAAAAATTGAATTCTTTTATTTTGTATTTTTTCTATTTTTATCTCGAAACTGACCTTTGAAAATGTCAGTTTTGAGGCACTCAAATTGCCCCGAAAAGAAAATTTCCGTTTCGCAAGGCTAGGTAGCATGTTGAATGACGTTTTTAGAACAAAAGCCCAAATTACGATTCTTATCAAAAATATCGAAAATTTTCGTGGTCACTACCCTTAAAGCGGGATTGTAGTGTATTTAGCAAATCAATGCATTTAATTCTGTTGAAATTGTAAGCGAGAGCAGTTTACTCTCGCCTGATGTGTTCAATAACGTGTCTGCACAAGTGAACATTCTTTTGGCAGGCTCTATTCTCAATTATTTTTTTCTGATTGCACTCCCCAATTCGTAATTTTCCGGGACAAACTGGATATCATTACTTGGGAGGATGTTACTTGCACGTTGATGTGTACTCATTTCTCCCGCATTTTATTAGAAACATCCGCGCGCATTGCTTGCTTGGGCTGCGGGCTGGCAGACACTTTGTGCCCACCAGAGGCGCCCGTTGGGGGACTGGAATAACTTTGATTAGTAGTAAGGGAATAACATCTCTAAATATGTCTGTTATGATCAATATCACTCAAAAATCACAAAATGTGTCAATTTTTCAATTTTTGATGCGAAATAATGTCGTCATAACAGAGTGAGGAGCCATCACTTTTTGATGATAGTCGTATCACATGTGAGAAATATTAATATACTACACTATCTATTAAAGTGTTAGCCTTCTATCGCCTAAAATAGCTGGTCTATAGTCGAAAAACTGAAATTTCTAATTATAAAAAAAATGACAATGGCGTCATAATTCCATGATGTGTAGACATTTTCGTCTGAAGTTCGAATTTACGGGAGCCATAGCCAAAAGACTTCCACATGCCAAAAATCAGCTTTCTGTGCTTGAAGTTTCTTCAATCAATTCGATACAGATATATACAGTCGAACGTGCTATAACGGCCACACTATATAAGATCACCTGTCTATAGCGATCACCAATGAACAGTCCCGTCAGAAATTCCTTAATGACCTGTTCAACGCGGCCAGCGGCCATTCATTTGTAGTCCCTTACTGACCCTAAAACTGCATATAACGGCAACTATCTGTGTTTAACGGCCACTACCTGTCTATAACGGCCATAAGCTTTTTCACCTTATGTGTTTATTACAGGATTTGTTACGAACGATAAACAAGTTTATGTACTACTAATTACTTCAAGAAATTGATTTCTGAAAACATGATACTTATTGAAATACGTGGTACCTGTTGGTGATTGAGACAATCAGCTGTATATTATGGTCACCTCTGTATAACGGCCAATTTTATCCAGTCCCTTGGGTGGCCGTTATATACATGTTCCACTGGATACATATACTCTAACCGGACAAAAGTATTTGAAATCCTTACTATTTTCCATCATAATTAGTCATAAAGTGGGTCTATTCATGGAGAGAAGCGTAATCAAACTGTGAGAGATACTGTAATTTCGATTTCAAATTCATATTCTACACATTCGAATTACTCAGGTTTGAAGCCTTATGTTGCCATATTCATAAGTTGAATTAGTATCAATCTATGTCACTTTGTGCCACTTTTCACTCCCATTCCCATTAGACATGACGACGAGGAGTGGCACAAAGTGGCACAGTTCGATGCACCTTAGCCTTGGAAATGAATGCATCAATAGAAGGCATCTAACCTGAGTAATTCGAATGTGTAGAATATGAATTTGAAATCGAAATTACAATATCTGTAACAGTTTGATTGCATTTCACTCATGAATAAACCTACTTTATAACTATTTATGATGGAAAATAGTAAGAATTTCAAATACTTTTGTCCGATTAGAGTATATACTCATAGACTTTAATCGAGTTTCAATAATAGGGACAAAGGCGCTTTGCTTGCTTTCGCTGAGCGGGTGGTGGATACAAAGTGTCCGCCAGAGGCGCCCTGAGGGATTTTATAGTCACATTGATTAATTATAAGGGAGAGAACATCTCTAAATACGTCTATCCTACTGTTATAATCGATATCACTGGAAAAATCACCAAATTGTCAATTTTACAATTTTGATGCGCAATGATGAGCCTACTCTAATAATGCCTCACAGCAAAATAACCAATGATGTGGTAATAGCCGAATGGATTAATACACGATTAGCCTAAAATCGTTAACCATGTAGGATAGCCATTAAGAATGTATTACCAGCTTATATAAACATGGTATCAAAGTACATATATATGTTGTCAAAATTTCGATTAGTCATCATATCATTGCGCAACAGGTCATTTTATGCACTGTTTTAAGCCCATTTCTAAATGCTATTAAGGTAGAATTTTTGTGTAGAACCAAGATTAGTACGAGTTGATTTGAAAAATGAAAATTTTTTCAATGGAATGTTGTTACATTCCTCCGTTGCTATGATAAAGCATTTTGATCAGTTTGAGCCATATCCTGCAAACTGTAAGAACTAGGTCTTCAAATTTGATCGTGTTTGATAGGCAATTGACTACTTCCTATTAGGTAATAATACAATTTAAAATTCGAAATTCACAGACACTATATAGTTATGCGACAATTTAGTGTTTTGGTCACATTCTTAAAATCAACCCATAACTCAAAACTCGTTGAATTTAGAAGTTCAAGTTGTATTATCACCTAATAGGAAGTAGCCAATTGCCTATCAAATACGATCAAATTTGAAGACCTAGTTCTTACAGTTTGCACGAAATGGCCAAAACTGACTAAAATGCTTTACCATAGCAACGGAGGAATGTAGCAACATTCCATTGAAAAATTCTAAATTTTTCTAATCAACTCGTACTAATCTTGGTTCTACACAGAAATCACACTTTAGTACCACTTAGAAATAGGGTTAAAACAACTTAGAAAATCGCTAAAATTGTCCTTAGAATGACTTGTTGCGGAATGATACGATGATTAATCGAAGTTTTTCCAACAGATATACGTATGTACAGTACACCCTCGGTTATCCGAACACCTCCGTTTGTTAACTCAAAGATTGGTGTTCGGATAAGTGAAATCGTTCGGATAAGCGAAATACGTATTTTACGCTCTTAAATGCACATGTACCAACTTAGATGTTATTAAAGAACGTAGTATGATTTGAATACTACTTACACGCATGTATAGCCAAACAAATTGACAATGCTACGCACAATTTTGGAACATGCATTTTTAAGGAATTGATTTATTAAACCATATTCGTAGTTCCTAAATTATGCGAAACGATTATTTCAGTTATCCGAACAGTTCATTTCAGTTATCCGAACACATTATTTCAGTTATCCGAACACATTATTTCAGTTATCGGACACATTATTTCAGTTATCCGGACACATTATTTTCAATTCGAAATTCGATTGAAAAGTATTTGATAAAATGAGTGGTACTCGAACACACTGTTCGGATAATCGAGGTGTCGGATAATCGAGGTTCGGATAATCGAGGTTCGGATAATCGAGGGTCTACTGTACTTTGATACCATGTTTATATATGCTGGTAATACATTCTTAATGCCTATTCTGCATGGTTAATGATTTTAGGTCAATCGTGTATTAATCCATTCGGCTACTACTTCATCCCTAGTCCATAATTTTCAGTCTACTGTGAGGAATTATTAGAGTAGGCTATGGACTACTCTACTATGAAAGCCTACAAAGTTACCTATACTACGTAATACTATATCAACTTTGACTAGCGTTAAAACTTAAAACTAAAGAATACAACTTCGAGATTGTGGTGCTAAAAATAGAAAATGTATAGTCATCATTTCCGATCATTAGACTATAAAGGAAGATATTTAGAGAGAAAAATTTGGATTTTTTTGTAAAAATTAATAATGAGCGCCCTTGACTAGCGTTAATTTTTTTAGTGTTGATTTGAATCGCAGAGTTATCTGAAAAAAGATTTTTTTGAAAAGAAATTGGTCATTTTACAAGGAATAAATCAGACACACTATGCATACAACCCGTTAGAAACTTTTCAAATTCTTTCATAAAAGGGTGTTCTATCTAATGAACAGTCATTTTTTGAAATTTTGAAAATTGAAAAAAATCACACTAAAACACACATTTTTTTAGTAATTTTCTCACTATTTTTTTCATAAGTCTCTTTTTATTTGTAATATCAAAAATATGTCTGTTCATTATGTTCTTCTCTTCGAGATCTATCAAAAACCGTTGTTTTCGCTTCTATGTTTAATTTAGAAAAGTTTATCACATTTATAAGTGCTGAAAAAAAAGTCTGAGAAAATAGGTTTTAAAATTTATCCTCACTATTTGAACTTGATTAATAGTTGATAGGTGACATTCAAGTACTTATTTGGAATACACTGCACAAATGTTATGGAATACTTCAAAACTGATAACTTCGAAACAAAATATGTACCGTTTCTACATGACTTGCTTCATCAGCAGGGAGCAGGCACCCTGGACGGCACAACAATTACAAAACATACAAAACAACACAACCTAGATAAACCTACATACCTATCGTAACTGATGTACCTAAACTACATTTCTAGGGCGTCCCCGAAAATCAGGCACTCCGTGCTCGAAGCACCAGCCATGAGCTTTCATGGTCCGGATATGTCGCTCTATTTTGCGGGGAGCATGCCTCACTGTATAGTACACATAAATTGTATGAAGTTCGACATCCTTCAGGAACTTGGGTTTAGTAAACTGCACCGCAGCTCTAGTATACTTCGAGGGGAAGTAAGGGTGATCTGAAGGCATACCCAATCGGCAAAAGTATGCCACATCATCATATTGATAAATAGGTGTCACTTGCGTACTTCCCTCGTAATAGATGATGGTGAAGTTTTTCCCTCTCTTGGGTTTAGGTGCCATGAAGAATGAAAAAGAAATACGATAAATTGTAAATAGTAGATGAATGAATAATAACTCATATTTATACTAATTGAATTTCGGATGAGCTTAAATAAAGTTTCGTGGATTTTGCACGTGGGGAGTCTCTAAGTTATCATTATTTTATGCATTTTAAGAATATTCATTCCAATGAATAGATTCATTGGAATTGGAATTTATAGAACACAATCTTATGAATCTAACTTTCATTATTCAGGGATGATATTCCTATTTGAAGGCGCAAAACGTTTTTCAAGTTTATCCAAGTATTTTTATTTTATTCCTATGGGGATTCTAAATATTACTATTTGTTCATCCTCCAAATATCTAGTTATAAATTGAGCCATAGCATTCTATACACTAAGGCAATGGTGCCGATTAGTGGACTTGGACTAGGGATTGGTTAGATCAGTCAAATTTGATTTCCTAAAAATGGTTCGATTATGCTGGTATATAGCTTCGGACATTGCATACTGATCGTTTTCATGAATTCTATATCGATTTACATCGAAAAGGTTTGAGGATATAACTGTAGAAAATTTGTGGTTGAACTAATTTAAACCAACCACATTAATTTTATACATGAACATACTATGTACTTATTTGTATTGTTTTAAAGTCAACCACATTAATTATATATTTATTTACTACCTTGTTGTAAAATCTATAAATCACTGTCTTTTCATATGCACAAATCAAACTCAATCTAAAACACTCCTGACTGCTCATACGTATCAAATTATTATTACACTTTCGAATGACAATGTCATGACCAGGCTGCAAGTCTAATTATAGAAGTCAAGCAGAATCTACCTCTGAAAATCTGAAACTGAGGAATGGTTTAGAGCAATTCCACACCCACGGAAGGACTGCAAACACGCAAATGATAGTAAGTTTCTAGAATTATGTTTCATTTACTGATTGTCAGATTTACACATCTACTCACCGTTTAGCTATGTGTACATCATTTCAACCCAGATGACATCGAGATTTTAGAGAACCATTACCTACAATGACGGGCTTCGCACTGTTACAGATCTTCTTTTTATATTAAATTTAATCGACCTACGGAACGGATGAATAGCTCATGTGTAGCAACTCTTTATTTTTATTAAGATAGTTATTTCAGAAACCGGACCTTTCATGACCGATCCATGTCAATTAACGACGAATTATATATTAAAGCATTTGAAAATAAAAACGTCACAATTCCGACCTCACAAATGTCTATAAATGACACTCGCCTAGTTGAGATCATCCTCAATGAGGTTGAAAAGTATTTACTAATATTTCAACTTAATAGCTTTTAAACTGATGTTCTATTCAAAATCATCCAAAATTTGTTATCCATCACCTCGAGGTGCAATTAATTAAGCTTATTGACTCATCAGACCTAGACATGAAATACATTTTAACAGTGAATCTTTGAATATTTCATTCCACTGTTTTCGGCGCCATCGACAGTCCGTTTGATCCCCACAACTGTATTTTTAACCATTGTTCGTCCAATTCCGTTAGGGTCTAGCTCCGTGGTTGATATATTTCCAATTATAACTAAAACAATGAGTGATATCGCGAGTTGATATATATTTGTTAATGCTCTACAGCAGTGGTTCTGAACTTTTTCAGTCAGTATACCCTTGGAGTCAACATGAGGCTTCACGTACCCCTTAAGGATACCGCCCTCGAAAAAACTTGCCTGGGGTAAAAAAAAACGGGAAAATTTTTTATTTCTAATTTAATTGTATTACTGAGCGGTCTACCACCTGATAGCATTAGTTGGACGGTATTTATTTTGATTTTTATGAGTTAACCCCCTAAGTTCATCTAATATAATGCTCGGGAAATCGTAAGTTTGATCTCAGATATTTAGCGACGATCAATGGGTCAGAAATAAAATTCTGATCGTTTCAAGAAAAATTTGTTCGGATCCGACCATTTGTTCTTGAGATATCGCTTATTATAAGTAAAGTTCGGGCATAATATCCCTCTAAGGTCCCGAATGAGGCCGAGGTCATATCTTAAAAACTATTGTAGATATATAATATATTATATGCTTAAGGCTGGTGTTTCCTTCCAGAACTAACTTTTAAAGTTTTCATTATTTTCTCCTGAAATTTTTTGTGGAAACTATTCTCGATGAGATATCTGCAAAATACACTTTTCGGAAGCCCAAGAAGTAAGAGATCTTTTTTTTTCCAAAATGACTCAATTTATAGAGGACATTCATGGAAACTTCAATGCCTTATGCCTCTTTTACTCAATTATTCTTGCACAAAATGGTTGAATAAAGAAAATAATAGAAATAGAATTTTCAAATTTAACCCAAATAATTTTTCTTTCAAATTTTTATACAAAATTTAGAGGCTGATTTTCGTAAGGAAAATTGATGACGTAGCATTTTTCGAAAATCCTAACTTCGAAACTAAAAGTCGTAGACTTTCGCTCTAACTTCCTAATATACATTTTGGAACCTTTTTATTCATTCTGAACTGATAGATTATACTTCGCAGTGCCAGGAATATGAATTATTTTTTACAATTATCTCAAAATATTCGGCGTTAAGGGGCCTCAAGGAAATTTGTGGATTTTCAGGGTACTTTTGCTATTTTTTGTAAATATTTGGTTTTAATATACCTAAATCAGTAGTATGTATGAATGCGAATAATTGTCTGTGAATGCTTTTGTTCATTATTAATAACTCATTTTACATTCTTCTTAACACCTAAACTTAAAATCTCTATATCTCGGGACTTTAAAATTTCAAAATTGACCGTCTTTACGGAATTATTTCTCAAATTTGGTTTGAGATAGAAATTTGAAAATTTCAAGAGTTGTTCCATATCATTAGGCGATGAACGAAGGACCACCATTTTTTTAGATATTCTAACTCGGTGATTTTATTCCTGATTTCCCCAAAAACAGACATTTTTCGCCCTTTTTGGGCCCTTTTTTTTCGGACACCGCTAAAATTTACAATTTTTGTCATTTTAACTTTCTTCTGGTCCTATGAATTTGCAAATATGGTAGACTATGATTCAATTTTGAAAGCATTTGATTCCTTGGTATGTCCTAAACAATTCCTTGAGTGCCCAAATTTCTACCATTAAGATGTGCTAGCGGAAAACTAAAAAAACAGACTTTGAGACACTGTATCTCAAAAACTAGAAGTGAGAATCAAAAACGGTTTGGAATCTGCCAGTATTTCTTGATGGAGATACCTCCCCACGCTTAACATCTCTTATAGCTCTACTTTCATCGTATGCTGTAAGCCAAATCATATATTTTTTCGAGGGCGGTATCCTTAAAGAGATTTCTAAGTATACGGCTATCTCAACGGGAAGTATTTACCGCATTCTGAAGGAAAATCTCGGAGGAAGTTTGCGCTCGGTGGGTGCCGTATTTGCTGCCAGAGGCCCAGATGATTCAGAGGGTAGAATGTTGTGAAAATCTTCTACATTACGAAAGATTTGATCCAAAGCGACTCGATGAGATAGTAATTATAGATAAAACTTGGATTTACTATTCACAACCTAAATCCAAGGAAAAATCTAAGTGTTGGCTGCATCCGGACGAACCCCGACCTAAAAAACCGCGTCCAGATTTCCGTGCCAAGAAGGTAATGTACGCAATTGCATTTGACGCCTACGGCCCAGTTGCTCAAGTTTGCGTTCCGAAAGGCCAGAATGTTACTGGAGATTTTTATTGCACTCGTGTGCTCGCAGAAGTCAGTAAACACTACGCAGACCGTCGGCCGAGAACTGGTCCTCGTAGAATAAAACTTCTACATTACAATGCCAGTAGCCATAAAAGTTGCCGCATACATCGAGGATATAGGGATGAAAACACTGAATCACCCTCCCTATTCCCCTGACCTAAGTCAATGTGACTTCTGGTTGTTTTCAAAGCTGAAAAGTCATCTCTCTGCCAAGGAGTTCACTAGTCGAATTGAGATCGGATTCGACATTCATTAAGTACCTGAAATCGATCCCACAGACGGAGTATAAAAAGACATTCCCCTGCTGGGTAGACCGTCTAAATTAGTGTTTTCGCGTCAAGGGAGACTATTTCGAGAATATGTAATTAAATAACACATCAGTCGTTGCTTAATATCAAATTGGTGGGGGGTGATCAGTACTTTTGAAATGACCTAAGTAAAACTGGCTCTGTTGAAATTGAGCTGATGAATTTAGGAGCTGCATTAGCTGTATTAAGATTCAATGATGGATGGCAAGGATATCTCGAGATCTTTAGGGAATTATGTATTGTGCCGAAACATCAATTTATATCACTGCTTGATGAAAAAGATAGGAAGAGGCTGTCATTCCATTACAGTTGCAAAAGAGTCAGTGAAAGAGCATAGATGGGGACTTAAACGTGGGGTAATTAAGAAAGAGACCCGGAACTGGTTACAAAACTGGTGCATATTTTGCTGTAACAGATTTTATTCCGCAACAACCTACTGAAGAGAAGAGTGACAATATTGATGATACTGATGAAGGCGAAGCCCTCTGTCAGATCTGTAATGGAAGCCAAATGACGTGTTATTGGAAAGAAGAATTCGAATACTGATGATGAGTGGCTGCAATGTGATATTTGCAAAGACTTGTCACATATATTCTGTCTCTGAAATAGCCGATACCTTTTAGAAGTCCCAAAGAAAGACGATTTATGGTTCTGCACTGGTTGCAACCGAAGTTAGAAAAGGCGGTGGAAACTTGAATATAGATGAAATAGGTAAAGATCAATTTTATTTTCAATCTGCATTAGTTCTCTTTCTTCTGTTAAAAAAATATATAAAAAAGCGAAAAAAACGAAAAAAATATATATATTTACAAAAAGTGTTGTGAAAACAAAATGAAGCAACAATGATTGGTCTGGTAGCCATAATACTAAATTAATAGGATATTCTTTGTGTTGAATAACTCCATTTAATTTAGGACTTCTTACCATTTTTCCGACAAGATATTAAAAATTAATATATTAGCAAGCGCGCTTCGCTTGCTTGTACTGCGCGGCTGACGGAGAGTGTCTGCCAGAGGCGCGGTGCGGGGCGCCTGGGATCATATTGATTAATTTTAATGGAGATATCTCTAAATACGTCTGTGTCTAACTATTATGATCGATATATGCAAAATCACCGAATTTTTCAATTTTCAATTTTTTTGATGTGTAATGATGACGTCATCACAGAATGATGAGTCATCATTTTTGGATGATAGCTACATCATATGTGAGATGTATTAATATGCACATTCTATTTAAATTTCAGAGTTATGGTCAAAAAACTGATATTTCTAATCATAAAAAGGTGATAAATGGCGTCATAATTCCATGATGAGTAGACATTTTGCTCTGAACTCAGAACTGACTCCCACATGTCAAAATCAGCATTCTACGCCTGGCAGTTTCTTCAATCAATTCGTTAGAGATATATACACACACATACACATATGTTTTATATTACACAGGTTCATTATTTGCGATCCTGATGTCTAAATCTATGAATATATTTTTAGATGAGTCGTCACAATATCAGAGGAGTAGCGGCAGATGTCCAATGTTTAATTTGTTTTGTGAATACTTCGTGTCCGTCTGTGCTCCCCACCGGACGCCTATATCTTATCCAGTGGCTGCGCGAGCGTAAGGCCAGGTGGGGTCACACTCAGATTCCAAAATAACATACAATGACAAATGTACAAAAATCTACAGCCATCATCCCCTTTTGGCTTCCGAGCGAAAAATATCCAAAATCCCCCGTAAAAAGACAACAGTTATCAATAAATAATTCAATATGTGCCCTACCAGTGGTGCCGAACTAGCGCCGCCCCTGCCTTATACTGCTTCGCATATTTAATTAATTACATACTTGTACACACACACGATTTTTACTGTAAAGGTGTCTAAATACTATAAATAGAGATATGATAAAATAGATATTCATGATGGCGATTCAGAGGGAGAGGGAGGGGTTCGGTGGCGGAGGGAGGAGAGGGAGCAGAGGAGAGTGGAGAGGCATTGTTATTCCCTCGCCTCTTAGAGGTAATTGTACTTTAACCAGAATATCGCTAGACTACTTTTCATCTGCCTCATCCCTGTAAGTTTTAACTCTAGAAAAGTTACTGTTAATACGTATTAACTTAATCCTAATTCAAGAAATATTATTTACTTGAACCGTACTCATATTATCTCTATCATAACGACTATTTACTCTTGGACCTCGTTAATGCTAACACCAGGGAGGGTCGAATTTGTTTGTATTACCGGACTTAGTTTTAATCGAGGTGATTTACATATATATATTTTCCTCCATAGGAGATAAAATCTCTTTCGTATCAACGAGGTTCCATTGTATATATAGTCGGGTCAAAATAGGAAGCAAATTATCCTAACCCCAAAATAATTGCAAGAAATTGTTTTATTGCATTTTCCGTAGTATCATGTCTTAAGAGTGACATACTAAAAGTTTACCGAAATCGGACTATCCGAAAGTGGATTGGTACGACACCGTCGTTGACCCCGGACTATACAAATTGCCGGTTTTGAAAAAGGATATTTAAACTTTCAAATGATTGCAGATCATTTTTATTGTCATATTCGTGCTCAGCATCAAATTTCTGGCAATTTGATATATATATTGACTATATTCTGGGCAAATATTTTCTGATCCTCCCTAGCAACGGCCTGGAATGCGAAAATTCCTAAATGTTAGTTTTAAAATATTATTACTTACCACTGGTGGCATAAGTGTATTTTTAATGGGAAGAAACTCATAAATTTGACTCTTTTAACACCTATGAAATTTAAAAATTGAAAATTAGATGGGAGATAGATTTTTGAATACACTCGACTCCGCTTAATAGGACCACATCTGTGAGAGGACATTTTGGTCCGATTAAGCAGAGAATCCTATTCAAAATATATAGACATACGTGTCTATATTTTCCATTAGCTTATATGTATGTGTGATAAATAATCCGGTCCTGACAAAAGTGGTCTGATTAAGCTGTCGGTCCGATTAACCTGTAGTCCTCTTAATGCTTCCGTATACATCCATTGTATTACGTATGAATGGAAAAATGGTTTGTGCTCAATTATTATCATAAACTGTGATATGTCAACTCGGGTATATCAAAATAGTTAAAATGAGCGTCTAACATCAGTGACACCACTATTTGAACCCGATTTATTTTTTAAAATTCAAAATCTCCGTTGCTATAGGTAATAATACTTCAACTTTCCTCGAATTTGACTATTTGGTATCTTAAGAAACTTCATTTGACATCGAATATCTCTTAATTGATATACAGTCGAACCTGCTTTAACGGCCACTCTATATAACGGTCACCTGTCTATAGCGGTCACCAATGAACAGTCCCGTCCGAAATTCCATAATATTGAACCTGTGTATAGCGGTCACCTGCTCAACGCGGCCAACGGCCACCCGTTTGTAGTCCCTTACTGATCCTAAAACTGTGTATAACGGCCATCACCTGGCTATAACGGTCATCACCTTTTCACCTTTTATGTGTTTATTACAGGAACTGTTACGAACGATGAACAAGTTTCATATAATTACTTCAAGTAATGGATTTCTAAAAACTTATATTTATTGCACTACGTCGATACCTTTTGGGGATTAAGACAATCACCTGTATATAACGGCCACCTGTGTATAACGGCCAATTTTGTCCAGTCCCTTGGGTGGCCGTTATATACAGGTTCCACTGTATATATATATATCTCTGTAACGAATTGATTGAAGAAACTGCCAGGTGTAGAAAGCTGATTTTTGGCATGTGGGAGTCTTTTGGCTATGGCTCCAGTAAGTTCTGAGCTCAGAGCAAAATGTCGACTCATCATGGAATTATGACGTCATTGTCACATTTTTAAAAGTTATGCAATACAGTTATTCGAGCATAACTCCGCCATTATGAGAGATAGAAGGCTGAAATTTTAATAGAATCTGTATACTAACACGTCTCACATATGATGCAACTATCATCAAAAAATGATGACTGATCACTTTGTTATGCCGTCATCATTACTCCACAAAATTTTCAAAATTGATAAATTTGGTGATTTTTCGTGCGATATCGATTATAACACTAGGACAGATGTATTTAGAGATGTTATCTCCCCTATAATTAACCAATGTGACCCCAGGCGACCGAAGGGAGCCTCCGACGGACACAAAGTGTCCGCCAGCCGCGCAGCGCAAGCAAGCGAAGCGCGCTTGTATATATATGAATATACAATAATCGAGTTTTAATAGTAAGGATTTTTTTATAAAACTCAAATGTTAAGAGTTAGTAATGAACATATGTTGTATATAGTGTTCAGTATGGATGACTCAACAACAGTATGTTAATTTATTATGCTGACGTCATCATGATGACGCAGCAATGATGATAAATGTTTAATAATGCCAAAATCTTAAGAATTAGTAATAAACATAGGTCGTATAAAGTGTTCGGTATGTAAGACTCTACAAAATTGTGCTAAATGGATTATGCATACGTCATCATGATAAAAGGCCCCGGCTGGGAGTGTGCTTCCCCTATTCCAGGGATGACGAAACATATCTGCCTCACCATCCCTGGAATCGGGCAGCACAATCCCTTCCAGTCTGTGGGGGGCTTTTTCTTATATTCTCCCTGCGTTTTGCTTTTTTAATATTTATTTAGGTCTTGTTATTTGGAGATCATTCTCTAGCCTCATACGTACTATATTCAAAGCAAATTCAGTAATTACCTTCGATAACTCCGTTTAAAATTTCCACACATGAGGATTTCAATTATTTGTGGAACGACTCACAAATCTGAGATGAATAGACAGACAAATCCTTTCCCTCAGATATCCAAGTTTTTGATATATTTTGTTCAATTTATTGACAAGTTCCTTATCAGTATCACATAGTTCAAATACTTGCACCACTAATACAGAAAAAGTGCTTATAATTTCGCTTTGTGGTAATAGAGGCAAAGCAATTTGCTTTTTCTACCAATCTGCATACGTATATTTATTGTCTTGTATAATTTTCCCAGGCCCAGCAGCTAAGAATTTGCTTGCTTTAAAAAAAATGTCGAGAATTTAATACTTTTGAATTATCCAAATACTGTAACCATCACTATCAAGTTCCATGGTTATTTCAATTATATGAACAATAGTCCTATTAAATAGTTATAAATTTATGAAGAAATATTCTAGTTTAGTTAGATTTCATGCTTCAGCACTAAGTTTACTTGAGATTGAAATTGAAATTATTTAAAACAGTTTACGTCTCCAAAGAGTTTTTGGAGATCAATTTAACCCAATGGAGGCATATTCTGACTTTTTCGCTAGATACAGAATAGATACAGGATAACGAAGTATAAGTTTGTAAACCTCTTGAACAAAATTTCCATCAAACTTCATCGATCTACTGCTCGTTCCCACTCAATTGCTCCAACAACACAACTAGCTGTAGTCTGCAGTTCTTCTGGAACGTTTCAGACAGTTATCGCATCCGCACATGGAATCTCGCAAACGTCTGTATCGTAATGCGTAACTGCTGTGACTAAAGCATTAACCAGCATAGCTCCAGCATATGTCAATTTTCCGAATACATACAACTCGACAAAGGGTTATTCAAGAATATTTCTAAAAAAATACAAGTTTCCACTAGTTCTACGATGTATTGATGGCTCCCATGTTCCCATCCTTGCGGCATCATTGAATGAGGATCTCTATGTTATCCGAAAGGGATTTCACTCTATAAACATCCAAGCAATTTGTGACCATGAATTACGCTTCATCAATGCTGTTGTCAAATGGCCCGGCTGTACTCATGATGCTTTTATTTGGCGTCAATCAGGCATCAACCGGGAGATAACAAGTGGTGGGATTGAAACTGTCCATGGGGGTTCTTAAGTGATAGTGCGTATGGCTTACGTCCTAATTTAATGACTCCTATAACTTCTCCAGGTACACCTGGGCAAAGAAGGTATAATCTGGCTTTCCTTAAAGTTGGTCAAACAATTGAGTGTACTTTCGGTATTTGGAAGTCGTTGGAGGTCCATGGATAAAACAGGAAGGACTCTCTGTTATAGTCCAGAAAAAGGTTGTAAAATAATCATGCTACTACGGTGCTGCATAACATGTGTATCGACCATGGCCTCCTGACCGAACTCGAAGCATCAATGGATGAACCCACTCCTGACATTGATTATCTGCAGGAACCTTCAGAAAACGGTATCTTAATGAGGGAAACTATAGTAACTGAATTTTTCCAGTAAATTATGCTCTATCATTGCATGTCAAATTTATTTAAATTTTATTTGACTTTACATTGTAATGAATTCCAATTAGCCTTTCTTAATACAATTTAATATACAGTTGAAGCCGCTTCATCGGAACACTTTCAGTGTACGATCGGTCTCGATTATCTGATATGATGTCCAGATCAGGGTATTATACAGCCCTCAGAGATACGCTCCTAATCTAAAATCCCTAAATTTTCATACCCCTAAATCTATAAATTGCACTATAAAATAGGTAAATTGGGTATTATTCTGGATTTTCATGCTCCTAAACACTTTGAGGCTTAAAATCATACGCCTAAAGGAGCGTCTCGCGCTCCTAAGATAATCCCCTGCTCCGATTCACGATGATTTTTAATTTAAAGAAATTATTTTCGACAATTTTATCCTGATTAAGCTGCTTCACTGTCTCAACATCATAACTAGTTATCTGAAATCATCAAGATTACAAAGTGAACGTGAGTAGTGAACATAAATAGTACCGATTAGTAATAAATAATCACTGGAACTTGGAGGATAGAAAGGTCCTGAAGGGAAACTCTTAGGTTAGGATTGCGGAGCAAATGGTCCTGCCAATGGATGCATACGAGGCTGTGTCAAGGCAGATAACATCGCTTTTTGGTTTGCGATCATCTCTGGTAGATTCTGCAACATATCTCCTATTCTCTGCATATGCGATTCAATTCTCTAAACTTGACTCTATTCTTTTGACTACAGCCAACTTCTCTTCTTCCTTCTCTAACGAAAGCTGTTTAGTATTTGTCAGTTGCATATCTGCAGTTGCGCTAGATAGTTGGCAAGAAAACTTTCTTTTTCGGCTGGGTAGTCCCGCCAGGTTGGGTTGCTCATCAATCATTTATTCGCCAATATTCACCAACTTCCATTTAGATCATTTAATACGTCATGGATATATTTAGACAATTATATTCCTTACGCATCTCAATCACTCTTCGAAAACATTTGTATACTAATAATATTCTAGCAGTTATTCGCCAACTTTCATATTAATACCACAATTATAGAACTGACAAAACACCCCCAGCGTGTCAATGCTTCATACAACAGAAATAAATCAAAACTACCTACAAGCTTTTATACTAATTTATAGACCGAAACACGATTTACAATATTTTAAGAGTTAAGTCAACCCCATACATGACTTAAGGAAACCGCCTACGAAAAACCTTGCCTGGCGTAAAAATCCGGAAAATATCAAATTTACAATAGTTGTTCAATATCATTGTGCGATAAACGTATGACCACTCGATTTTCGATAAATTTGTGATTTTATTGCAGATTTCAAAAAAAGGGCTCTTTTCGCCGTTTTTTGGCAATTTTTAAAAAACCTCTATAAATTAACAAATTTGGATATTTTAACTTTGTTTTGGTCCTATGCCTTAGCAAATATGATTGACTATGTATGAATAAATTTTCGGAGCGTTTGACCCAAACATATGTTCGAAAAAATATACAGAGTGGAGGAGGGCATAACATTAGGATGTGCTAGCGGAAAACAAAAAAAAACGACTTTGAGACGTTGTAACTGAAAAATTAGAAATGCGAACTAAAAACGGTTTGGAATGCCTCACTATTTTTTGATTGCACTACCTGCCCAAGCTTAACATCTTATATATATATATATATATATCTTCTTACTAGTATATGCTGTAAGCCAAACCTAGGGATTTTTCGCGGGCGGTATCCTTAAGTGCCAGACGACTTGTGATAAGTAATTTCTTTAGGATTGAAAAATTGGTTCTCTTGATATGTGTGATTGAATTGGATTGAATATGCATTATTTCATTGACATTAGAAATTTTTATCCCAGGCTGGCGGACACTATGTGTCCCCATGAATTTCACTTTGTGTGAC
Source organism: Aphrocallistes beatrix (assembly GCA_963281255.1). Taxonomy (NCBI): domain Eukaryota; kingdom Metazoa; phylum Porifera; class Hexactinellida; order Sceptrulophora; family Aphrocallistidae; genus Aphrocallistes; species Aphrocallistes beatrix. Next base: position 4,613,175 of record OY725489.1, read on the forward strand.
TCGTCACTCGTGGTTAATGTGGTTTTAATGCATGGATTCCAAACTTCATTTACTTTATGAACCTATTAAAACAAAAACAAACAAAATATGTATTCATAATAGACGCTTGAAAACACAATATTCGAAATCTACACCTTCAAAAACTCTAAATGAATCGTTGAACCCTAATCTCTGAAATGTTTAAAAATCCATCCAAAGGTGTGGAAATTTTAAAAAAAAGTTTTCTAAAATACTGTTTTGTATACATTGTTGAGTAACTTATGGAAATTTGAAATTTTAAAATTAATATTTACTGAGCAACAATGATCCAATTTGATATTCCACTATACTAGCATACTTTCTTGAAACACAAAATGATGAAATGAATAATGCCTTTTCAAATTGGTTATAGGATAACGCATGCATTCCTTAACAACAATTACATGAAGAGTAAAAGGAACAATTAGCATCAAAAGAAAACAATAGTAACTTGTAAGAAGTATAAAGAAAAAGTCCCTCACAGACGAGCCGGGAGTGTGCTTCAACCCTGGAATAGAAAGCACACTCCCGATCCCTCAATGAAGAGGCAATTATTTTGTTATCTTGATGACTTTAGCATATTTAAATTAACACAATTTTGTAGATTCACCATACTGAACACTATAAGACATATGTTCATTGATAACTCTTAAGATTTTTGCCCCATTACACATTCATCATTATTGTTGTGCCATCAGGATGACGTCAACAAAAGTAATTGTATAATTTTGTAGAGTCATCTATACTGAACACTTTGTACGACATATGTTTATTGCTAATTCTTAAAATTTTAGTTCTATAAATCATTTATTCTTAAAATTAGGTAATGATTTTTAACCGCAATTTGCTCAGTCCTAGGTTCAATTGATTTGAGAATTAATTGGTTTTGGATGACGTCATAATCCACCTTTGGCATGAATCTCAAGTTTCTACTTGCAATAGTTTTGTACAATGAGCAAAATAATACAAAGACAAAACGCTAAGTGAGCATAATGATTTAGGATATTTGGAAAATCGTTACCCGAGGTGCACATCTACATATACTATTTCCGGAGCTTCACAAAAAATTCAGAACGATATCTTTTAAACACAGGTTTGTACACAGCTTTCGGCTGGGTGGACACTAGCCCTAATTTTCGAATTGTGCTACTATATCATTATATTGGATCATAGATCCAATACAATGGCATAGAAGCACACTAAAAATACATTATATATATCTACGCTTATCAGTTAATTTTGTTTATTTATAAAGAATTCAATAAATCGTCTTCGGTTCAATTATTTTTGGAATGAAATAGGTTTAGATGATGTCATTTTACACTTTCAGTATGAGTTTCAAGCTCCAATAGTTTTTTTACAATGATCAAAAAGAACGAAATCACAAAATGCACTTAATCATGATGATTTAGCAGATTTTGAAAATCTAAATATCTACTAGGGGCAAATCTACATATACACTAAGCGGACAAAATATTTGCACACCCCAATATTTTCCATCATAATAGTCATAAAATGGAGATTTGTGAAAGGGAATTTCGAACAAAATGTGTCATCGATCGCATTTCTGATATGATATTCGTGTTCTACCCATTCGAATTACCCAGTATAGCATCTTTCAAAGGAATCATTCCTCCCGAAAGTACAATTTTATCACCAGGAGCAGCTGTATTCTACCTATCACCATCATGTATAGTGGTCATAACTTGTGACTAGTGGCTCAATGGGCACATGATGATAATAATTTTCTTAAGAAAATAATTTATCTATAGAAAGCTTATATACTGGGTAATTCGAATGCGAACACAAATTTAAAATTAGAAATGCGTTACATGGCATATTTTGTATGAATTCTCTCACAAATATACCTATTTTATTACTATTATGATGGATAATATTGGGATGTGCAAATACTTTTGTCCGCTTAGTGTATGTCCGCAGCTTATACAAATATTCAGATTGATATCTATTAAACTCAGGTATGTGCACCACTAACGGCCAACCGGACACCAGTACTCATTTTAGAACTGTGCTACTAAGTATATCATTATATTGGATCATAGATCCAATAAAATTATATAGAAGCACACTAAAAACAACCAATGTCGGCTTTTAAGGAGGATTTGCCAAAAAAACAGAAACAGGTTAAGAAGTAAATTATTCAAAAAAAATTGAATAAAATTTTGTTGTCGGGCTAAAGCCGGATATTTAACCTATTTCTCGAATAATTTATTGATATTTTTAATCAATATTTAAAATCCTGTTAAATCGTATATCCTTACTATTAAAACTCGATTAATCTATATATATATACAGTAGAGTTCGCTTATTAGCAAGTCGGGTTTTGCTCGAGAAAACTTGCTAATAAGCGAACTTGCTAATAAGCGAACTCGACTGTATAATACTTACGAAACTTTCTACTCTATTCAAAAGCAACCACAATTTTCTCCAAATTGAAGAATGTAAATTAATTAATACAGAATAATCTCTATTAGCAAGTTTTCTTGCTAATAAACGAACTAAAAGTTCGCGTATTAGCAAGTTTTTCTTGCTAATAAACGAACTAAAAGTTCGTGTATTAGCAAGTTTTTCTAAAAACTTGCTTATAGGCGAACTTGCTAATAAGCGAACATAATTAATACATTTTGGTCCATTGGGACCTTAAAAAAACTTGCTAATAAGCAAATCTTGCTAATAAGCGAACTAGCTATTAAGCGAACTTGTTTATACATAAATCCCTATACCTTTGCTCTGTGCACTGAAAAAACTTGCTAATAAGCGAATCTTGCTAATAAGGCAATTGCTAATAAGCGAACTCTACTGTATATATATATATATATATATATGTAACGAATTGATTGAAGAAACTGCCGGTCATAGAAGCTAATTTTTGGCATGTGGGAGTCTTTTGGCTATGGCTCCAGTAAGTTGTTAGCTCAGAGCAAAATGTCGACTCATCATGGAATTATGACGTCATTGTCACATTTTAAAAAGTTAAGCAACACAGTTATTCGAGCATAACTCAGCCATTTTAGGAGATAAAATGCTGAAATTTTAAAAGAATATGTATACTAGCATATCGCACATATGATGCAACTATCATCGAAAAATGATGACTCATCACTTTGTTATGACGTCATCATTACGCATCAAGTTTTAAAATTTCTATATTTGGTGATTTTTCGAGCGATATCGATTATAACAGTAGGACAGACGTATTTAGAGATGTTATCTCCCTTATAATTAACCAATGTGTCCCCAGGCGACCGAAGGGAGCCTCCGGCGGACACAAAGTGTCCGCCAGCCGCGCAGCGCAAGCAAGCGAAGCGCGCTTGTTCCTATTAAATCAAAGCATAAGCATAGTTTGTGCTGCTGCATTAAAGGGAGCGACTTCTTTAATGCAGCAGTACAAACTATGCTTTGATTTAATACGCTTTAACAGGATTTTAAATTTTGAATTAAAATATTGGATTAGTAAAGCAAAATTCCAAAGGACAGCATTTATTTGACAATCAAATTCAAGGTCATTTTCGTAAAAAATGTGTACATATGAATTTAAAATGTATATATAAATAATAATATTGACATAAAATTATCAAGCACACGAATCCTTCTAAAAAAATAAATAATTAATTACAAAATGGTATGAGAGCAAAATCAAAGTTGTTAATCGATATTAAGGTATTAAATGCTAGAGAGGTTATCTATTGTAATAAGTATAGAACTAAAAGGCTAGATATCACAAGTCTATGAATATAAAACTAGCAAAGAATTATTTAATGGGAATCGCTCCTCTTCTAGAGATACCTAGAGTACGGACTTTATTATTAATTTTGAAAAATACGTCCGTTTCATTATAAAAAGATTTAAGACGTTCTAGAATAGGAATCAACCTATAATCATTGAGTTTGTCCATTATGTCATTCTTAGAAACCCTTAACCTATGGGAAACACGCTGTATCAAATCAGAATACACTTCTTGAAAAATAACCTCATCGTCTTCAAATTTAAAAATACTTCTAGTATGGTTTCTCTTCATCGAATCTAACGTACTAGGTAAATCTCAATCAATATTTCGTCTTGAAAATGAATTAACCGAATCGGAACATCTATGTTTCTTGCGGTTATGATAATATTTGGAATTCCCCAATCTTCTCACCTTATTCACAATCTTCTCTTCAACGATCTTAATTGGGTACTTAGAACTCATCAAAGAAAATACAGAGGAGAATTTCTTCTCATTTCTTGCTCGATGTAATATACTTCTTTTTGTGACAGGAAATTTCTTGGAAACAGCATCAATTAAGTCCTTAAATACTGAGATGAAATTATCATTTCGGGAATGGGATTTGAATATTTTTTCATTTGATTTTTTGGAGTTAAATGTAGAAATAAGTTTTTGATATGTGTTTTTTGTCATTAAATTAGAGAAATTTTGTTCTGTTGGAATTGAAAAATTTCTCAATTCTGGATTTTGCAGAAGTGGAGTCAATTTTTGTGTGATGTTAGATCCATTTTCTTCAAAGTTTTCATTATTATCTGGGATATGAGATGTATGATTTCCATTTAAAAAAGAATCAATATTAGAAATCTCTGAATTGTCAATTGAAGGTTGTTGTAAAACGTTAGCAATACTTCTCCTTAATTTTTGGGATTTGGAGATAAATTCGATCTTCTTCTGGCGAACTGCGATAAATCCAAAGATGTGCTCGAACAATCCAAAGAACTAGAGGATTGGGAGATCAATTCACCATTTTCTGGGAAATCAAACGAATTATGTGGTAAAATTGGATTAGGTGTGCTAGAAAATTCGACTTCAGAATTACAGGAATTAATTGAGGACAAATCAGAATTTAACAATTGGAAAGATTCCTGGGAATGGGTATTAGTTTCCTGGCCAAATCTGGGTTCGGTTGTAATAAACCGAAACGACTATTAGAAAATTCTAGACTATTACTATTATTTGAACTATGGGAAGACACATCAGAATTGGATAAATCTGGATAAGTTTGAAATTTTTCTAAACTTTGGAAGGCACGAGTAAGGCCGTTGTGACCTAGATGGAGACGATAGTATTTGTCGTGCGCCTTTCGACTATGACCCATAAAGAGGGCCATAATTTCATGAAGATCCGGGTCGAACTTACCTGCAAGCGTAGCAGCTGCCTTGCGAAAATCAGTGACGACCCTCTGAACTCAATACCCATATCAAACAAATATTTTCTCACAATGGGAGTAACACGTGAACTAGGGATCTCTTTGCCTTGAAATGTTTGGAAAGCTGGAGAATCACCACATATTGCATCAGTTTTTGAAAAATGAACTGGAAGTTGGTGTAGAAATACTGTCACATATTCAATTAATATATCGAAAATATTGGGTACACAAATAAGGTAGCATTTGAAATATGTCCGATCTTATGATTGGAAACAATTATCCTATGATATCCTTCGGGAGTAACATCTTCTAATGCCAATATAACTTCATCCACAGTCATGCCGCTTATAGTTCCAGGCCTCTGACCATTTGGGATAATGAGTTCAACAATCAGATAGTTCCTTATTTTGGCATAATCTTTTTCGGTAATTGTTAGTTGAGGAAATTTTGTATATCTATAGGTTATATCGGAAACATCATCAATTTTACGTTTATCACGCCATTGTTTAAGTGCTTGAGTAACACATGTATATTTTTTACGGTTTTCAGCAATTATTATTCGTTGTCTTAGAGTTTTCTTTCGATAAAAAGATTTTTCTGCACCATTAATAAACAAATTAAGTTTTTCCATGTTTTGTGATGAAGGCAATACGTAGTTTTGAATTTTCTAAGATTAAAAAGTTGAGGAATCGGGATAAAGATTTAAGAAACGAAAGTAGTGTAGTCGGAGCTTTCCCGCTGTCACCATGTTTTGAAATATATGAGTTAATCATTTTTGCATCAAAAAAATAATCACCTAAATAATCATACAGATTAACAATATTCCGTACATCAGCTTCACAAGACTTTTTGGAAGAATTGCCACCCCAAACTGTACTTAAAAAGCTCTTAAAGGTTGCGATGGTGTTCCTAAAAACCAAAGAAAATCAATTTCCAACAAAAAGGTTATTATTTAATTCATCGGGGGGTGCATCAGATCCAGATTCCCCATTACTTTGATTAAAATCAAACTGAGCATTGTTGGGGATCCTTCAGAGCTTTTGTTCATGGAGAGAATATTAGTAGAAACATTGGGGAAACTTCAACAAAATTTAACATGGGGTTTGATTTTGGAATGTTAGACTTTTTTAAAAATATTTGCCCTTGACATCTTGATGACTGTTTCATTGCATTTATAAAAGCTTCTTCATTTGAGGACAATCCATGTATTCTGTGGAGGTGTGTTCCTAAATTTAGAACATGGACAGAACATATTGAATTTCCATTTCTAATAAGACAAACCCTTCCAAATTTTTGGGGAAAAGGTTTTCGTTTGGGGTTCCTCCTTGTAAATCTAGTTTGGAAAATAATTTCTTCAATCTCTGGGGAAGAAACTTTCTTCTCTTTCTTATGCACACGAAGATGACGCTTATATTTTAAAGAAAAAATAGTCTTGAAACATATTTGACAAGTAACTAAATGAAAAGAAAAATTGAGTAAATATTAGGAATAGTATTTACTAAGTTTTAAACATTAAATATTAAATCAAGTTAAAATACGAATAGAATTATGCATATGTATATAAGAAAGTATATAGTGATGTTGAAATTTAATAACATGATTATTTAGAGTGATAAAAAAAATATTTCAACATGTAAATGTTCCAAATACAAAGCATACAGTATTATCCGCTTAATATTGCCACCGGATATTTGTGTCAACCACTTAATTTGGTAAATTTTCCAAGATAATCATGCCAATAGAAGCTAAAACTAATATTTTGGAAATTGGGTCAAATTTCGGTTCAGTAAATTTTCGAATATTCATCAAACTTTCAGTTAATTGAGTCAGTATATCAAAGGTAATTGAGTTTTGCATATTAGACACCCAAGTATCGATCTCCCGCTATCGTCAGCTAGAGACAAGAAAATCTCGGATTATAGTTATTGGGATATAAATTTATACTCAATCAACATAATTTGGCACATAGTTGTAACTTGTAAGCTTGCGAGCGGGGATATCAGTACTACTGCTAGAATCTAGATAAAAAATTATAGCAATTGATCAATTTTTGGGGATCCCGATCGGATTTCGGATCTACTGGCATCCCGACCTGGGGGCTCGCCCCCCCAGGCGGCAACAGATATTGTTCAGCGTTCCTCCGGCTCCACAGATTATCAAAAGCCTCTTTCCTCCTCCTCTTCTCCTTTCCTCCTCCCCTCCTCCTTTCCCCCGAATTTCCTCCCCTTTTCCCCCTCCCGGTTCCCAACTCTTGGCCCCTGGGGGCAGGGAAGAGGAACAATATCTGTTACCGTCCCCAGGTACCCACACTTGGCGATTATGCTACAAATATTACTAAGGAATATTAAAAACAGACAAAAGTCCCCTTTCAATAAATTCATGTAGATGTCCATGTAGAAGGTTTATTTAGTCATATTTGAACTGAGGAAGCCTAGCGGAGCAAAAAAGGTGTCACTAGATGGAGTTGTTAAGAAATATGAGAATGAGATTTTTTACATTCTTGCGTTGTCAAGGAATTTCTTTCACAAATATGGTCAAGTGACCACTCAAATTCTCCAAATCAGGTGCTGAATACGAATATGAACTTTAACGCTCCCGTATACTACTATTATTTGTACGTATATAAATATTTTTTTTTCAAATTTTCAGTTTATTTTCTTTTTGCAGGAAGGTTAGAAAAGGAGTCCTTAAGGATTTACAAGGGGTTTGGAGTTAAATCTTCATTATATTTATACTAATAATGAATGAAAAGATCATTCAGATACAGAAGCGGGAAATATAATCTAAGTCATTTATCCATGGTCCAATGACGAATGATGATAAAGTAAAATACTTTCCAAAGCCAATTGTTCTTATCCATGGTCCAAAATGCTTCACATGTGAGAGATCAATACTATTTTCTAACCATTGCATTTGATTGTAGATTATTTGGCTTTGAGACGGCAATGATATATGTAGATCATTTATTTATACCTCTGATATCTGCATTTTGGATGAATCGAAGCTCCCTATACTGTTTAGAGGTAAACTGTACTCCAAGCCTGGTCTAGTAACGAACATTGATCCCGTAATTGAAATGTATGTTCTTTTCATTTGGAATTAGAGTGGGACTGAGAAAATGTGACTGCAGCACGTCCCCCTCTGTCTGCAGGACGCACTCCAGCTGTGCGAAACTCTCTGGCAAACCGGCCAGATACACAACCAGCCACTTGGGGTATTCACAGCCCCGGGTGTCTATAACCTCACACCTTCAACTCCACAAGTGGATTTTTTCCACCAAAATTATTCGCCTCCCCATGGAGCTTCTCACACCCTCCCAATGGTCAAGTGATTAATCACTTTTGATAGAAGTTTTTTGCCTAATAACAAATAGAGAAACCAGTCCACCGCCTGGAGCAAGTCTCGGAGGAGAGGGGGGTCGGGGTTGGGCGTATGGGACAGGGAGTGACACTGGTACTCAGCTCTGATCAGCCGAACCCATTCTGAATAATCTGTGAATATGACGAAGTTGATGAAGGCAGGAGAGACGGGAACTGAGCGGTGCAGCTTCTCTAGGTGGGAGAGACGATCTGAAGTTGCAATGAAGGAGGTAGCTAGAGTTACGAGCTTACTGCTACTGCAATTCAGAAGGCAGTCAGGATGCAGGTAAAATGTGTTGTAGTTAGATGGTAGGGGATGCAGAATTAGGTTCAGAGATCGCTGTGGATCGCTCTTACCAATGAAAAAACATGTAAATATATAATATAAGGCCAGAACAAATGCAAAATATTTCAACTATTTTCCTAGCCTCATCACTAATTTTAATTTAGTATACTTTTCTTGGATCAAGACAGTACATATCCTCGGTTATCCGAACACTTTGGTTCCTTGGAAAGTTACTATTTATTAAAACTATTAGAAACGAGTGTTCGGCTGATAGAAATTTATTTGCTTGCTATTCCGTATTAAATATTTAAATTTTTATATAGAAACAGATTCTTGAGTTTGGGGAGGGAGGTTGCGGCGTTAGAGGCGGGGGCAGAGGCGAGGGAAAGGGCAGAGGCGGGGCAAGGGCAGAGGCGGGGCAAGGGCAGAAGCGGGGGCAGAGGAGGGGGGAGGAGGAGGGGAAGAATGTGAGTTTTAATCTTCTAAATTAAGCAATATATTTTATATTTTACTGCAACTCCTAGTATAGTAGTTGTCATGATCAATATGGAACGTCGTACTTCACTCGTTATTGGAAATTATATTGAACTAATTTGGACCAATTTGGGCCATATACACTAAGCGGACAAAAGTATTTCAACACTTTATTGCTAATGCTAAAATGTGTCTATTCATGAAGACGGTTACTTCTAAACGGTATGGGATATAGCTAATTGGATTAAAGATTCGAATAATACGCATTCAAATTAGTCACAGATTAATGTTTCTAATCAATATATTGTACAGAAACCTCTGGTAATAAGATCGCATTGAAAGTAAACGCACATACGCACATGCGATTTGAGGCTAAAAAGTATATACCAGATCGAGTTTTACCAAGAATCGGCATTACATGTATACAAGGATCCAATGTCTACTGTATTCATTCGAAATGGGCTTTATTGGGGAGTCTTGTTTCACAACCATGTGCTCCTGGTTCCATGTTTTTCCAAATTTCCAATTGAGGTTGAAAATTAGAAAACTTGACAATTGATCCAGAATGAAAATCCCGCATTTGAACTTGGTTTACGCCATTTCAATGCTATTTTAAACATATGTGCGGAACTTAAAATTAAATATTTTCTGTATATACACATAAATAGATATGTAGATAGTATATAGAAATAATCTTTCTCTGTCACCAGGATTCAACAATTAGCTAATTCGCTGTATCAATTCGCTATGATCCAGACAACTAAATGAAAGCGATCACTTTATGTCTTGGACACCTGTGACTTGCCTACTTCACCTACTAGCAAGAACGTAAGTTTAATTTATTAATAAAACTATTGCTATGTGTACTGAAAAAATCAAAAATTCCTATCTTAGAGATATCGTTTCCACAAATACATTATGAAGCTACTTGTCTAAAAAGATTGAATTCTGTACAGGAAAATCACAAAAATCACAATCTTCCCCCCTGCGGCCTCCTGCTGCTGTGATGTAATTGTATTGTTTTGAGAATTCTCATATCTAGTGCAGCTCCTATTATAGGAGATTCTTTATTGTATGGACGGTGTCGAACGCACGTCTGCTTATCATATCATAAAATTTAATCATATTTTCACACCTTTTTATGTAGACGTGTATTTTCTGCTAGAAAAGAAATCTCAGCGGCTAATAAACCTGTATGTAATTTAGTAAAAGTAGATTTCGATATTCGCACTTGTAAAATGTTGATATCAAAATTGAATGGTGTAATAGCATACATATATCAATATGTATAGTCAGAGTCGCTTATTATGAACAAATCCTCTGGGTCCCAATTTGACCGGTTCTATAGAATTTCTATTATTTCGATTTCGCTTACTATGTATGACTCTCTCTCTATTGTGAAAATATTTTGGGTCCCCATGCGGTTCATAATTATATGCGACCCTGACTGTACTTTTCCAATTTCGAAACTATTATTGACTGTTTTTCTATCGATATGTCGACCATTATTTTTAATATTAGTGACGCAGTTTCAAATTCCCTGGGCTAGATTGATGCATAGATATTTATTATAGTATAAATGAGCAAACAAGTATATCATACTATTCTAATGGTGGCATGTTACTACAGAAACGAGTTATACAGCTTCTACACAGGACTCGAATTCCAAGTCACATTTCCTACAGATATAAGGATCATCTCCCACTTCCTTTAGACTGGTATTGACGCATCCACAGTGAAACCATCTCAGGCAGAACTCACAACCTAACCAGTCATCATTCGCCCTCTTTCCCCCGGTTGGGCAGTCGTGTTGTTCACATTCCTCGCAAACTGTTTCAGAGTCATCAGGGTTAACACTCGTGGAAGGTTATTCTTTCATGGCAACAGATGAGAGCTCAGTACCAAAACCTCCAGATTTATAGGTCGTAGTATCCTTTTCAGGTCTACGCCTAGAGGATTCGGCTGCAATGAATTGGAATTTGAGAACTCTCCGACGCCTCTTTTGAGTAGCCATAACGGTTTTAAGTTTACAGCGGTTCCTTTCTTTATCCATCGATGCTAGGTGTTCAAGAGTTATACGGCTACATTGTACACGTTGATCTGACAGAATAGCAGCGAGCATCATTGAACCTTCATTGAAAGTGCACACAGCAATAGCAGCAGCGGCTTGAAGTGACTTTTGTCCTACACGTTTTGTCTTTGGAGCATTATGCCATACAACTGAATGTAGCGACTCATTACAGTTCTGTGTTAATCTTAATCCTACATATGTAGTATAGGCTAGAGAATGCTTGTCAACTGATCTACCCCAGATTTCTATTGCAGCAGAAGATTCCATCGCCTCACTTGTTCCAGAGAAGTTAGCAGGGTATTCGCTCGAATGTTTCTCCCAGTATTCGCTGTATTCCTCTGGGTTTTCTTTACGTTCTTCCCGTCCATCTGATACATTTGTTACACACGCGTTCGTAAAGGACGTAGTCAAGGACTTTCCCCGTTTTGACTTCAATAGCCCCGGCGAATCCTTGATTACTAAAATGAACGCGCCTGTGCTAAGATCCGTCAAAGCTCACCGCGCATACCTTGCAACCAAGAATGTTAGATGACTCAGCTTTGGCTCTCACTTCTTTTGCTGTCATGGACATGGATTACTGGCATATTTTATCTGTAGAGAGGACCAAATGCGCGAGTAGAGACTTGGACATTCTATGCCAGGTATTTTGTATATCAAGGAGATTGCAGCTCAGTCGAAAATCACTCCAGCTCATAGAAGTCAGTGTGCTGCTAGTAAAGCTCTAACGTTGACTTCCGACTTTTTCCGGCAAAGCATTTGAGGATCGTTCACGGCTTCATTAGGTTTCATTCCAACCGGACAGGATGTGGGAAATTCAGCAAGCACAAGATGGCAGCGACTGCATTTCAACAAGAGATATGATTGTAACCCATCACGAAAAGCGTATTGATACAGATTCAATTTACCAGTGCAGTGTGTCTCAGTGCTTCTCAATAGGGAAAATACCGTACTTATTATATCGATATCAATTATTTGCGAGCCATGAGGAACGTAGAGATCACGAAATGATTGAGCTCCATCCTTCTGTACCATAATACTGAGGCGTTTATTGGGCTGAGGAAATTTCACTTGCTGTAATAGTGTTTTAGATTTGGAGTGCTAGTAGGAAGGGGTAATCGCTTTGTGGTGGATGGTGTGAAAGTAGATTTTCTTTTGACTCCCTCACCCTTCCGAAACCTCCCAGTGTTGAGTTTATGTCCTCGCTTTTTGGTATGAATTGGGTAGCTGGTGCCGTGTTTTCCGATTCTTCGGATGTCTGCGAAGAGAGGGCTACTTGAGAGAGAGTAGATCCGAGCTCAGTAGGCGTGGATGTAGCTGGTGTTATCCAGTTGGGGTTGTTGGGACTTTGAATATGAAATCACCTTCATTGTCAGACCAACTTGACTTCATACAAGATTCAAAATCAGCCGGAATGCAAACCTTCGGGAGATTTGCGCTGCGAAATGTAGAAATAGTTTCTTGTTCTGAAGAAGACATTTTTTTAATTAGTTATGACATTAATTATTTCCATACTTATATTGATTTGGTGTAATTCGTTAAAATTAACTACAGTTGTAGTGCCCATAATTGTTTCACCTCACATGCTAATAATAGAACTATGTAGTTTCTTGTATTGTGGTGACATAATTCTAAATATAGTTAGCCATGTACAGTACACATGCACATGTTGATATTTTTAGAATTTTGCCAATTATGGATGGTGTTTGCATTTCTCAATTTCTTACTAACCCAAATTCCAATTACACTTGGTTGTAACGTCCTTACATATCTACTGTTATGTGTGCATTGCTATTGTGACATATTGTTGTCTGGGATGGAAAATGGAGCCTTGAATGGGGCACCTCCCAATAACCCGAACCCTTATGTGGTATGTAAAGAACTTTTTGTTCGCATAAAACAGTGGTTCCCAACCCATTTTACCTCGTGCACCTCATGACACCTAAAAATTATTTTGTGCACCCCAGGACCTATGCCAGGATCTAGGAGTAATGTGCAAAAACTAATTCTGTTAAAAATGCTCAATATTCAGTTCTAATCCTTGTCCCGTTCACCGCTAGGGGGTTCATGCACCCCATTTTGGGAACCGCTGGCATAAAATATGTTGAAAGTACTCTTAGAGTCCAAACACCATCAAGGATATTTATCTATCTATTTTTGTTGATTATATTTGTAAACGCCTAAATTTTTAGCCATTTCTGGTCTAGTGACTTTTGAACATTGTTCGGGGAAATGAGCACGGTTGGACATGTTCAGCATACTTTTGGTGGTGATTATGTAGACCAAAAGGGATGAATTTGAAATAGACGACATTTATTCTGAGAAAGTCTCTCGACCCTGTGCCTGTGGATCAAAACAAATTATTGCAATCTTATTTGGACGAAATACCCTATTCGCAAATCATCGTCAAATTTAGACCGAGCGGAGTCGCAAGAAGGATCACTCGATAGGGTTCAAACAAGTTTTAAGAATGGAATGTTGTTACATTCCTATGCTGCTATGATGTTGCTAGAGGGCTAAGTTTGCCGAATATGACGACTTGTATTCAAAGTCATTTGTCGCATTTGTGGCTGCAAATATCTGATGAGTCTACTCTAGGTTTCCGAATAAACTGACCCCCGCTTATTAATTAATGTTTTTTTCTAGCCCCCCTCCCTCGTTTATTAAATCTCGTAAATTGACTTTGAAAGTTTTACCCAAAAATGGTTTTTATCGCATGTAGTATTTCAAAAATTATCTTCTATCTGAAATCAATATAATATTTTATTTCTTATTCTAGATAATATGTTGAGTATTACTGTGTGATACATCAACAAATTTCAAATCAACCCTCCCGTATAAACACTCGAGTATACTTACAAGCTCCTCTCAAAAATGTTCTAGATTTAAAATGCGAATTCCATGGAAAATCCAGGGAAATTAGTGATGTCTTTTATACTCAGGTCTGTGCATGCCACTAGCGCCAGGCCGGACTCCAGCACTCATTTTAGAACTATGCTACAATATTACATAGGATCATAGACCCAATATAATAATATATTAAGCAGACAAATAGTATTATGCACGTCTAGTGATATTATTACTAATTTATCAACAAGTATTTTATTATTATTATGATTATACTATGTACTAATAGTTGTAAAGTAATAGCAATGAATCACATGATTGTTACATACATACATAATCTACTCCAAGTAAGTGAGTATCTCTAATTGTGGGTAGTCGATCATTTTATCTGCTGGCGAATACTGTTGCTTGAATTTTTCTTCCCTTTGCTCGAATGTTAACTTCGTTGGATTCCACCGGAATGCTTTACCATATTGTTTAACATGCTCTTTGTATGCATGAAACTGGTCACATCCAAATTCTTGCATGAATTGTTCATCAGTGTAGGACGCGAAGATGTCTAGCCAATAATCAGAATGATGGCGTCTACGCGGATATGGGTAGTCAATGTATTTCGTTCTGTTCGGAATGTAAGCTGGAGCTGTTTACTCTCGCCTCCACTCCAGATGTGCTTGATGACGTATCTGCACAAGTGAATATTCTTTTGGCCTGCTCTCTTCTCAATTATTATGTTCTGATTGCACTCCCCAATTCGTAACTTTCCTGGCACGAACTGGAAATCATCACTAGGGAAGATGTTACATGCACGTTGATATGTACTCATTTTTTCCCAACATTTTATTAGACATTTTCAGATTTATTTTGTAGAATGACTTTTATGATTTTACTTCTTCTGGATGCGTAATTTGAGCACATTTATCGTATTTACTATCTCTATTTAATAGCTATCCATTTGCAGTTGTAATTGTACGTTGTGTGTCTGTGTATGAGTGTTGCTAAATTTAGACATGTTCTATAGATGTAGTATATCTATTTTCAGACTAAACTAGCGTTTATTATTAATTTCAAAGCGTATAATGCCTAAAACGTAGCAACTGTTTGAAGGCTTAGAACTTGATGGCTTGCATTTTAACTTACAGAAACACAAGCCGCTTCGCTTCCTTGCGGACACTTTGTGTTCGCCTGACGCGCCATTTGGGGTGCCTGGGCTCACACTGGTTAATAATAAGGTTGATAAACACTCTAATCATGTTTGTCTTACTGTTATAATCTACATCACTGGAAAAATCACCAAATTGTCAATTTTATTTGAAATCTTAGTCCCTAATTTGTTGAACTTGACGGAAACTTTCCGGAATTATAATTGTTATTGCCTAATTTGCGGAAGACTCCTTTCCAGATTATCTCAGCCAGGGCTGTATCAACCCAGTTGGCAATAACAAGTCATTTTTCATGGAAATTCCTTGACCACAACTCATTCAACTCTTTCCAAAAATGAGTTGTCTACAGCCCCACTCATTTTCGGAATGATGCATTTGTACTAAATGAACTGATTTCAACAATTCATTTTCATATGACGGCTATAATCAACTCATTGATATGATTTTCTCAACTCAAAATGGGTTGATACAGCCCTGACCTCAGTAACCAAACTTAGTGGAACCGATCAGGAATTTACGGAGGATTAGTTACATTTCCACTATTAAGTTCCAATTTATACATACATACGGACGAGATACTTCCTCCATGCTATAAGATCATCTCCCTACTGGTGCTGTACTCAAATTGTATTACGTTTATTCATACTTTTTTCATAATCCAATTTTAGATATAAAACGATAGTTTTACTTACAATATTAGAATGCTTCTCAGTAATATTCATAAACTATCTATTGCGTTCCTATATTATACACTTCACTTTTCTGAGAATTGCTGATGATATTTCCTATATTATCTCATCACCTGGAAGGAAGGGCTAGACCACACATGTCGATGCAATTGTAGGCTCAAGCATAGCATTCTATACACTAAGGCAATGGCGCGCTTAACATTTTTTGGACCAGGGATTGGTTAGTTAATTAAGAAATCTACCATATGCGATTATGATGTATATTGTTTTATATGTATATTCGATCATAATAACTAGGTTTATCACCTTTACCATTAAGTTAGAATCATTTAGAAACATATTAGAGGTAATTTAATATTTTATACATCTTTTCTACAAACAAAGAATGATAAATATAAATATAGTAATAATAAAACAAGCAATAACAATGATGTAGAATGTATTATTTTAGTATGTATTGATATAGAGTATTTCTTGAAATAGAAAGATTCTGTCCTCGCCTAGCTGTGAGAGCTGCGTTTCTTAACTAATTGGTGTTTCGCTCATCGTCTAGTTTTGCTGTTGTGAACTTTGGCACTATTTAAGTTGAATATCTAAGAAGATAGAAGAATTAGGAAGCAAATTTCTGAAGTTTGGTATTATCGCGACCAATAGCAGTGTTATTAAATTTTTTTACTTTCTTAGATAAAATGCAATTTGCCACTGTTGTGAATAACTTATTAAGAATATCCAATTTTGATGTCATACACACACCACCCTCTCCAGATATCGCTGGAATTTCTCTCAATTTCAAGTAGCGTAATCGCAACTAATTTTCTACGGCAGGGTCCCTCATAAAATCGACAACTTAAAATAGGATGATTATCTATCCTACTCAATATTTTGTGCTTACCCCTAGTTGATGGAATAGCTCTCCAACAATTAAGCATTTAACGATGCTTTCCAAAAACAGTAAACTTTCGTCGTTGTGACGCAGTGGGGCTAGATATGGATTATTGAAACGAATGTCTTTCCCTACCCAATTAACATTGAAAATGCTCCAGATATTATTTATCAAGTTGGAGAATTCAACGGTTTGATAGGTTTTACCAATGTTTGTTGGATTAATAAAACTAGAAAGACCTGCAGCTGTAGACTCATGAAAAACTTTCAAAGTCAAGTTTACATTTTGTCGCTCTAATTGAAATGGCCAACATGATTTCGAGGTCAATTTTGGGGGCTCTCTTAATGAGAAAATTTGTCAGCTTTGAACAGGGTTCTAAGATCGTCAAATGCTGCATAACATATTGGGAGATAGCTAGACTTCGTCAGTTGCGTGGCATTCAAAATAATATTGGCAGTAGGTACATAAATTCTTAACTGAGCGCAAGATGGATTTGCAGATTGTGTTAGTAAATATGTTTTAGTCATCAAATTTGGGATATACAGTAGAACTCGGTTAGTGCCTACCCCTCCGGGAAGCGGAAAAAAGTACGTACTATCCGTAAGTACGTACTAACCGAGTTGATATTACATAGGAATCTTTATAATAACTGAATTCTGGTTTCGAGAAACGAGTACGTACTAAGCCGAAGTACGTTGTATCCCGAGTACGTACTAACCGAGTCTACTGTATAAAAGTATTTTCAAAATCGTTTAGATTTAGCCAATTGTTACGAATTGATGCATACCTCTCGGTGCAATTGGAATTCTATACATATACGGTATAAAACTATGAATAAATAATTCGAATTGAATACCTTTATATGTTTGTTGTCTTCATAATCCTTCCTTAGTCTGGGAATGCCTCTGAACCATTCATTGTTCGCGTAATCACTCATCTTTGGGAAAATAAAAAATGGAGGTTGATTTATCTTCGCCTAAAGTTAGATCTGCAGCCTGGGACAAGACAGGGCATCTGAATAGTCAAAATAAGTTGTAGTTGAAAGTAGTAAGTAGAGGATGAAAGTGGGAATGAAAATAGAACGTTCTAAGGTATTGGTATAAATTTTGTAAATATACATTATGGGTGGATAAAAAACAAATTGCATTCCAAGCTGTACTTGATTGTTTTGATGTGGGAAGTAATATGTCGAAGTAAAATCTGCACAAACCAAATAATATTTTAAAATAAACATTATTTAGTTTTTGTATTATACTTTAATTAAATCATTACTAGACATAATGATTAATAAACTTATTTCACAATCAGAATGGTGTCAATTTCTTAAATATTAATGGAATGTTGGAATTGCAATAAAACGTAAAAGTGAAATATTCAAATATGGATTCAAAAATATTCTAATATGGTTTATAAGATGTCTAAGGGGTGTAGTTAATAAATTTAACATCAAATTTCAAATTTCCCAAGACGATATAGAAAATATCAACATACAACATCTAATTAACTAACCAATCCCTGGTCCCAAAAATGTTAAGCGCGCCATTGCCTTAGTGTATAGAATCGCGCCATTGCCTTAGTGTATAGAATGCTATGGCTCAATCAATGAATATAAATAACAATATCTGCCCAATTATTTATCAGTCGTAACTTGCAAATCGCAACTCTGGGGAGACAGGCCTAACTTCCGCATCTGGGGAGACATGCCTAACTTGCGAAATGATTTGGTTGTATATGTAGTATATGCTTCTGGGCATGTTGATTTACACCTACTATTGTTTTATTATCAGCCTTCAATGACCTAAATTGGATGAGTGTGCAAAACTGAAATTTCTACGTCTCAATCTCGTGGTCTTTCAACATTTTGGTCTTTGGTGTCTGAACTGAATGGAACCTTAAACTATGGATAACAATATTCGCATTAGAAGTTTGTATTCACTTTTTACTGATTTTAATTGTACCATGGATCAGAATGTAAGGCTCCGAAAAATTTGTGGTAAATGCTTGCATGTTTATTTTTCACAATTCTGACTTTTTCGTGCAGAATAATTATTTGAAAAGTTTAAATTTTCAGATATAATAACATGTTAGATTGATTATTGAACAGCTATATATATATATATACAAGCGCGCTTCGCTTGCTTGCGCTGCGCGGCTGGCGGACATTTTGTGTCCGCCGGAGGATCCCTTCGGTCGCCTGGGGTCACATTGGTTAATTATAAGGGAGATAACATCACTAAATACGTCTGTCCTACTGTTATAATCTATTTCGCACGAAAAATCACCAAATTTATCAATTTTTAAAATTTTGATGAGTAATGATAACATCATAACAGAGTGATGAGCCATCATTTTTGGCTGATAGTTGCATCATACGTGAGATATGTTAGTATACAGATTCTATTAAAATTTCAGCCTTCTATCTCCTATAATGGCTGAGTTTTGCTCGAATAACTGTGTTGCTTAACTTTTAAAAATGTGACAATGACGTCATAATTCCATGATGAGTCGACATTTTGCTCTGAGCTCAGAACTTACTGGAGCCATAGCCAAAGGACTCCCACATGCCAAAAATCAGCCTTCTACGCCTGGCAGTTTCTTCAATCAATTCGTTACAGATATATATATATATATACACATTAATCGAGTTTTAATAGTAAGGAATTTCAATCAATTCCAAAATTGATCATAATCAATTTAGATTGTGAATATAAATTTAATATTGTTTTGAACCATGGATAAATGACTTAGTGTTGTATGCGGTCTTCACTTATAGTTAAAATGACAATCCTCACAAACTTTTATAATTTCGTTCTCAGAATTTGCTCATTCTATAAACTTTATGTTACCATAATATAAGCTCTAAGCCTAATGCTTTAAATATTACCGTACAGATTTTCAAATTGAATACCATCTTCAAAGTTTTAGATGAATACGTCAAAAAAAAGTCAAAAATATACTAAATTTTGAATAAATTCAGTAAATCAGGTGGCAATGTAAAAATTTGCACTTTTTAACGAAAAACACTCGGTCGAAATTAAGGATATACAGTGGAACCTGTATATAACGGCCACCCAAGGGACTGGACAAAATTGGCCGTTATACACAGGTGGCCGTTATATACCGGTGATTGTCTTAATCCCCAAAAGGTATCGACGTAGTGCAATAAATATAAGTTTTTAGAAATCCATTACTTGAAGTAATTATATGAAACTTGTTCATCGTTCGTACCAGGTCCTGTAATAAACACATAAAAGGTGAAAAGGTGATGACCGTTATAGACAGGTAGTGACCGTTATAGCCAGGTGATGGCCGTTATACACAGTTTTAAGATCAGTAAGGGACTACAAACGGGTGGCCGCTGGCCGCGTTGAGCAGGTGACCGCTATACACAGGTTCAATATTATGGAATTTCGGACGGGACTGTTCATTGGTGACCGCTATACACAGGTGACCGTTATATAGAGTGGCCGTTAAAGCAGGTTCGACTGTATATAAATAAATAAATAAATAAATAAATAAATAAATAAATAAATAAATAAATAAGTAATAAATAATAAATAAATAAATAAATATACGTACATACATACATTAATCGAGTTTTAATAGTAAGGATATATATATACGTATATCCTTACTATTAAAACTCGATTAATGTTTGTGTATATATATATATATATATATGTATATCCTTACTATTAAGGTTGGCCTTTCCTATGGGAATTTTGTCTTTTATCAAAAATCAACCAAAAGGCCTTTTTAACCATTTTTAGATAACTAAAGGGGTTCTAAACCTCTATTTCGATTTTCAGAATTTCAAAGCCAATATTTTGCCACTTAGAGCCACTTGAACCACCTGGTGTCGCCCAAAGAAGGACACATTTTTGTCTCATATCAATAACTTCTTTAAACAATGTCAGATCATAATTTTGATCCTAAATTCATGGTCAGCATTAAATTTCCAAAAATTTGATATATATATTGGACACATTCGGAGAAACCTTTTGACTGCGGGTCCCTAGCAACGACCAGGAATGTGAAAAAATTCCTGGCCTATGCTATGCACGGACGTCCAAAAGATTCTCTAACTATGGTCAATATACATATCAAATTGCTGGAAATTCAATGAGGGACACGAATTGAGGATTCAAATAATGATTTGACACGGTTAAAAAAAGTTATTGATCTGGGATTCCGGCGGACACTATTGAATGTGGCTATTTTTGGGGGCCTAGCCATCAATGACTTGACGGTAAAAATTTTTCATATACCATATTTTGAAATTTAGTACAGCTATAAGTTGTCGAATATGGATATTTGTATGCTATTTAATATTCTAAAGCAGTTATATACGGATGGGTATTGACGGGCATATATCAATATTTTTTGAAACCTATTTTCTGGGACTTGTTTTTCAGCAATTATAAAGTTGATAACTTTTTGAAAATTCATCCTAGGTGCGAAAACTCGACGGTTTCTGATAGATCTCGAAGAGTAGAACATAATGGAGAGACATAATTTTGATACGTCGTATTAGGAATAAAAAGAGAATTATAAAAAAAATAGTGTCAAAATTACTAAAAATAAAATACCTCGGGTGTTTTGGTGTGAATTTTTAACAATTTTCAAAATTTCAAAAATCTGTCTGTTCATTAGTTAGATTTTCTATTTATGAATGAAGTTGAAAAGTTTCTAAAAGATTGTAAGAATATTGTTTCCGATTTTTCCTTGTAAATTGCCCAAAAATTTATTTTTAAAATTTTTTGTCGTTTGAGTAATTTATATTGTTAATGCAGTTTTGCAGATAACTCTCTCATCTGTAACGAATTGATTGAAGAAACTGCCGGTCATAGAAAGATAATTTTTGGCATGTGGGAGTATTTTGGCTATGGCTCCGGTAAGTTCTGAGCTCAGAGCAAAATGTCGACTCATCATGGAATTATGACGCCATTGTCACATTTTTAAAAGTTAAGCAACACAGTTATTCGGG